>CAXHJY010000830.1:150000-157500 GCA_964016885.1 Eledone cirrhosa
AATGCTAGAGCGAAAGGAAATTGATGTGTGCTGTGTGCAAGAGACTAGATGGAGAGGAGAGAGTCTGCTAGAGTCCTTGTAGGAAAAAGTCAGTGCTACAAATTTTTCTGGGTGGGAAATGACGATGGGATGGGTGGTGTAGGTATACTACTAGCTGACAAGTGGGTAGATAAAGTAATCTCAGTGTACAGGGTAAATGCAAGAATCATTAAACTCAGACTAGTCCTGGATAAAACAATTACCACAATAATATCAGCTTACTCACCCCAATCGGGGTTGCCAGACGAACGTAAGGATAGATTTTACGAGTCCCTAATGCACACTACTGCTCTAACAAACGACAATGACTTCCTAATCGTCGCAGAACGGACACGTAGGTAAACACTGTGACGGCTTCAATAGAGTAGATGGAAGCCATGGGGTTGGCACAAGAAATGAAGAAGGATTCAGACTTCTAGAATTCTGCGACGCCAATGACATGTCGATATGTAACACAAACTTCAAAAAACCCAACAACCACCTGATCACCTATAGATCGGGGGAGCATTCTAGTCAGATAGATTTTATCCTCATCAGAGGACGTGACAGATGGACGGTCGTAAACACAAAAGCCTTCCCTAGTGAGGAATGTACCTCCCAACATAGCTTAGTTGTCAGCGACCTCACGGTCAGAACTAGAGGAACCTGGAAACAGAGGCCAACCTGGAGAAGAAAGATCTGGAAGCTGAAAGACCCCTCAGCCAGTAACAGATTTAAAGATATTTTACTCAACGCCTACGACAGTAGAGAAGAACAGATAGAGACATTCAATGTAGAAGAGCACTGGGAGTTCCTAAAAAATAACTTACTAGAGGCGACGGATGAGGTCTGTGGCTGGAGTAAGACCACAAGCAGGAGGAGAGTGACTTGGTGGTGAAACAATAAGGTAGATGAGGCAGTTAAGGCCAAGAGACAGGCATGGAAAGAATGGAAGGACGGGGGAGGCAGGGTACATTACATAGAGACCAAGAGGGAAGCTAGGCGACAAGTATACTTAGCTAGGAGGGAAGCAGAGGATAGAAAATTCAAGCATGTTTTGCAACGAGAGGACCAGCAACAGGAGGTGTTCAAGATTGCGAGGCAGTGTGTCAGAGAGAATTGTGATGTCATTGGAGAGAAGTGTATCTGGAATGATAAAGGTGAGCTTGCCCTCACAAGTGCTGAGAAGAAAGATGCATGGAAGAGTCATTATGATAGATTACTAAATGAGGAGAATGCATGGGAAGAAGAGACCCTACCCCAAATAGGCCCTATAGAGGGGCCAGCAGTACAAGTCAGCAGCAGCGTAGTAAGTAAGGCAATCAAAGATATGAAGATGGGGGAGGCAACCGGTCCATTGGGTATAGCTACCGAGATGCTGAAGGCATCTGGGTCTGTAGGTCACACTATAACCACACAATACTAGAAGGTGTCATACCAAAAGATTGGTGCAGTAGCATCATTGTCAACTGCTACAAAAGTAAAGGTGATGCACTCGATAGAGGAAATTATAGAGGTATAAAGCTGATGGACCAGGTCATGAAAGTAACAGAAAGAGTTATAGCACAGTTGATTAGGGACCGGGTGAAACTAGATGAGATGCAATTTGGGTTTGTACAAGGAAGAGGCACCACTGATGCCCTCCTCCTTGTGAGGCAGTTACAGGAAAAGTACCTAGCTAAAAGTAAGCCACTCTACCTGGCATTCGTCGATCTCGAGAAAGCCTTTGACAGAGTTCCATGTTCTGTAATCTGGTGGGCTCTTCGAAAACTAGGAGTAGATGAATGGCTTGTGAAAGCTGTACAAGCCATGTATAGGGGAGCAGTCAGCAAAGTTAGGATTAGCAATGAGTATAGCGAGGAATTTAGCGTACAGGTTGGTGTCCACCAGGGCTCTGTTCTTAGCCCTCTCCTGTTCATCATAGTCCTGCAGGCAATAACGGAGGAGTTTAAGACCGGATGCCCATGGGAACTCCTGTATGCTGATGACCTCGTACTTATAGCTGAATCTATGGTAGAACTAGAGAAGAAATTCCAAACCTGGAAGCAGGGACTAGAAAGAAAGGGTCTCAAAGTCAACATGACAAAGACTAATGTCCTTGTAAGTAGACGAGAAAACAGAACCCAGATCCCCTCAGGGAAATGGCCTTGCTCAGTATGTAGGAAAGGTGTAGGTAGGAACTCCATTCTCTGCCCCAAATGCAAACAATGGGTACACAAGAGATGTAGCGGGATCTCAGGAAGCTTAATTAAGAATGTAGGCTTCAAATATAGCAGCTGTACTGGGGCAGCAAACAGCCACAGGAAACAAGTACCACCAATCTCTGGGAGGGCTCTGGTAGAGACAGTAGACAGCTTCTGCTACCTAGGTGACCGAATTAGCAGCGGAGGTGGGTGTTTAGAAAGTACAATAACTAGGGTAAGAACGGGATGGAAGAAGTTCAGGGAACTACTGCCACTGCTAGCTGCAAAAGGCTTTTCCCTCAAAATGAAAGGCAGACTGTATGATGCATGTATCCGAACAGCAATGTTACATGGTAGTGTGACCTAGGCACTGAAGGTTGAAGACTTACGTAGATTAGAGAGAAACGAAGCCTGCATGCTCCAATGGATGTGTAATAATAATATACGCGACCGACAATGCATAAATGAATTGAGAGAGAGACTGAGCATAAGAGGAATCAAATGCTGTGTGCAGGAGAGGCGGTTGCGTTGGTATGGACATGTGATGCGTATGAAGGATGACAGCTGCATAAAAAGGTGCAGAGCACTAGAAGTCGATGGAAACTGCGGAGTGGGGAGACCCAAGATGATCTGGGATTAGGTGATAAAAGCCGACCTTACCCAATTACACCTCTCCAAGGCGATGACATACAACCGTGACCTCTGGCGTCACGCAGTAATACAGAGTAGCCGACCTCCCATGGGTACAAGCTGAAGCATATAGACAATATGCCCCCACACCCTCCCACTGCAAGGTGGTCGTGGAGATGCCACGGCAAAAAAGCACCCAGCCCACACTGTAAAGTGGACGTGTAGGCACCACGAAAATGCACCCAGCACTCACTGTAAATGAGGTTGGTGTTAGGAAGGGCATCCAGCTGTAGAAATCAAGCCAAAATCAGTTTCTGTATGAACAAGGCATGGTCAGCCGACCAGACACTGCCCACAACAGGACATCCCGTCTAACCCATGCTAGCATGGAAGAACGGACGTAAAACGGTGATGATGATGATATATATATATTAGGTTGATTGTGTTGGGAATAATGTGGTAATCAAAGATTAAAGACAATACATGTCTGCATTTTTAAACTTACAGAATGTCATGTAAAAGTGAATTAACATGATGTTCATACATGGCATCAGTTTTTCTTCTTTTGTGTCATTTGAATGAGAAACCACACAAATTATAAAATGTATATGCATATGTATGTGTGCACATATATATATGAACTTTATTTTACATTATTTATAATTACTTTTATCCTGTTCCTAAGCTGTTTCATATGGATATATATTATTCATTTATTCCATATAAGTTGGCCTCCAGTAATAGCATTCAAATATTGTTTTTATTTAAAATTATCCACCAAATATGTCACTCAGTACTTCTAACTGCATTCAAAATAGAAATGTATTATTCCAGACAATAGTATCAACCACAGAAACCTAATATAGTATGGTTACAAAGCTGTCTTTCAATTTTCTTGCTCAGAATAAGAACCCTGCAACTATCAACTTAAATCCCTAAAATCTGATTATCTACAATTCTCTTTAAACAGATATTTCATGTGTGTGAGCACATTCAGAAGCATGTGTTTGAATATAGGGTAGATTAACCTACTTAATCAAAAGTTTATCAAAGTGATGTATGAATTTTCCAAGAAATTTCAAATATGATTATAATCAAATAAAGAGTATAACTGGTGTTAGTCATTTAGATTGCATGATATAGTGATCTTTTTACTAATGCACTGTATAATAATAGCATTGATTTATTGCAATGATATTTGATTTCTATTTGAACAGGCTTTTAAATCCAGTGACAAATTAGCAAATTCATTAATGCATAGGACAAAATGTCTTGCAGTGTTCCTTCCAGCTCTCTGTGCTCTGATTTCAAATCTAGCAGAGGTTAACTTTGCTTTTCATCCATCCAGAGTTGATCAAATAAATTACTTGTACTGGGTGGTGGTTTGGTGGAATTATTGAGGGAATTATGATGGAAGATTTTAAAATAAATATAAACAACTTAAAATCACAAAACTAGGAGCACTTTCAGGAAATTTGGCATTAACAAAAAACATAAAATAAAGCAAAGAGAGCAGAATTAATTTCTTTTAGCTTTTGGTTAACATGATCAGGGTATTTGAAAGAATGTCATCATGATGTAGAACTGTTTAAGAATTTCTTTCTTAGCAACTGTGCAAATGAAAGACCTCAAAATTCACGAACAACCTGTAGATTTAAAAATCAATCATACTCTTATGATGAAATTTAAAGAAATTGCACTTTGGATATAAAAAAAAGTAATAACAGCTGAATTTGTCAAAAAAGGCAATCATCGTTTTCCTTCAGTTCTCAAATTCTTGGTTCTGTGATCACAAATTCTTAGTCATAATTTATATAAAATATAAAAAGAAGGCAAAACCTAGCATCCAGGAATGTTAAGGATGGCAAGCATCCAACCTCCAATTGCTGAAATTTGGAAAAATAACATCCTGGATAATTTCTAACATTGTCAGTGATGCTGTATTTGTTTTTTGTTTTGTTTTGATTTTTTCCCACCTCTTGTGTTTTTAAGGGAGCTTTTTACTTGTTTTTTTTCTTTAAATTTACCATGACTCAACAGTCATAATGTAATAAAGTTTATTCTGTTATAAATATTGGTTATTCACAGGCATAAAAGCCAAGCAACTTTCTTTTCCTCCTTTTACATTAACTACTTTGTTTATGGCTGCAATAGAAATGCTCTGCTATTGAATTTGTTGAGGAAAAGAAGGGAAGGGATGAAAATGAGGTGCTGCTGTACATTGGATACATAATTAGGTGTGCTTGCAACGCAGAAAAAAAAAAACGAATAAGAAAAGAAAGAAGACAAAAAAGAAAAACATTGATAAGGTCTGCTATAAACTATCTTGGTTACCACTCTACAACCTTCACAAGTTTTACCATCCAATATATATAACAATATTTAGAAGGCTGCAGCTACAATCTCATATGTGAGTATCTTTTAAAGCAAACAAAATAGCAAGGAAAACTACTACATTGCAGCTTTCTTGGAAAGATATTTTGAAATCTGAGAAAGATATTCTGATGGGTTTCAAAGTGTGAAATTCAGCCAGGATTTTATATCGAATTCCAGCCATATTTCTTTTCCTACATCAATAAATTATATTGTTTTCTTTTATTTCCTTGAATAATGATGTTCAAATATAATATAGGTATTACCATTTTCAGATTAATACTTAGCACCAAATATTCGTCTAAATCTAGACACAGCTTTGAGAAATGCCGCCAACTATATACTTTAGTTTGATAGAAGGTGCTAAGGTTCCAATTGATATTCAAGTATTAAAAGTTTAAATCTATATGTATGTATGTGTGTGGCTGTGTGACTTAGTGGTTAGAGTATTAGATTCACATTGTGAGCTTGTGCCCTTTTCCCTTTCTCAACATAGGTGTCATGGGGAGGGGAGTTAGGCATGCACACGAAACTGCTGGCCTTCTACAAAAACACCTTGCCTGGGCTTGTGTCTTGAAAGGGAATGTTCCAGGTGCCAAACCCGTGGTCATTCATGACTAATGGAGGTCTTTATCCTTATTGTTCTTCTTCTTCTCCCACTTATTCCTGGCAAGGCCAGAGTCCTTGAGTACACCTTCCAGCAGGTTCTGAAAGAAGCAACCATATCCAATTGATCTGGAAGCAAGCTCAGCCAAACTCATGGATGTTATCCAATCATCTTGCATGAGGTTTACCCCTGGGCCTCTTGCCAGTTGGTTTTGCCTGTATAATCTATCCAGTGATTCTTTCCATAGACATTCTAACCTCATGTCTGTAGTATTGGAGCTCTGATCTCTCAATTCAGAGAAGTAATGGCTCTACCAGGAGCAACTCTCTGATCTCTGAGCTACACACTCAGGTAAAATTATGCTAAATACTCTTTGAAAGAACCCCATATTGGCAGCTTGTATTTGTGAACATATTTTTTCAGTCATTACCCAAGATTCATGGCCATAGGTAAGGGTTGGCATGAATATCGAATTGAAAATAGTGAGTTTGGCTTTTACACCTACATCCCTTCTGATGACTGAATGCTGAAGCTGGTGGGTTAATGTTATATATATACATATATTTATGCACATACATAAAATGAATATATATATATTTATATATAAACACAACATAAACATAATTATTTAGCATCTGTTTTGTCTGCTAGCAAGGGCTGGACAGATCATCACAGATCAAGTCTGTGCCTAAATGTGCTGCTTCCCCCCAGAAAGGCGGGGGGGGGGGCTCCATTTCAAAT
Source organism: Eledone cirrhosa (assembly GCA_964016885.1). NCBI lineage: Eukaryota > Metazoa > Mollusca > Cephalopoda > Octopoda > Eledonidae > Eledone > Eledone cirrhosa. The sequence continues at coordinate 156,553 of CAXHJY010000830.1, forward strand.
TCCTGCACTCTACGAGGCTCTCACAAAGGCTAGAGACCTGCATCTCAGAAAACATTCCCATGCTCTACTGAGTGCATTTCATCATGACACCAGCACTAAAGAGAATGCCATATCTTTGCCAAAGCTGAAGAATCCTCCCAAATCTTTGTTTGGTAAGGTTTCCTAAATCTGGATGTTTGTTCTATCCCCAGCCGATTTACAGAGTGTAGTGTGTGTATTTAAAGTGTAAATTGCCAACACTATGGAGGCTGTCATATCTCTGACAGCTGAAGAGTCCTTCTGACTTTTTGTTTGGCAGGATTTCTATGGTTGGATGCCCTTCCTATCACCAGCCACTTACCAGGGTACACTGGATGTATTTATTGTGTATATCACCAATCCTTTTAGCATGGTTTCTACAAAAATATGCTCTTCCTATTGCCAACTGCATTATAGGGTGTACTGGGTGCATTTCTTGTGCCAGTAGTATTAGAGATGTTTTGCTCATTGACTCAACTGAAAAGCATTCTCTTCTCTCTGGGGGCAGGAGAAGGCTGAGAAGAGTGATGAGTATGCCATGGGTGTATGACATGGGATTTAGCAAGGTGATGAGGAAGGGGGAAGGTGACCTTGTGGAGCACAGGAGTTGCTGGGAGGAGTGGGATGTCAAGTGGGGGTTTATGACAGGGGAGTTATAGAGAGTGTGGGTTCAGATTGATGTGTTGGGATTTTAAAGGGTGGGGGAGACCCTAGGTAGAGTGACAAACCTGAACTGAACGTAGGGGAAGGGGTATGATTTAAGGTGGAGGTGTCCCTGGATAAAGTAGGTGTGGAGGTGTACAATGCTGGTTACAATAGCTTCTAAGGGGTGAAAGTAGAGGGGTGGGAGTTGAAAGGTATGGGGAATAGCAGGGGAAAGGCCCATGAATGCTTCAGATAACATTTTATGTTCTTAGGCAAGTCTCCATC
>CAXHJY010000830.1:160000-185000 GCA_964016885.1 Eledone cirrhosa
TGGTAAAGAGTACATAGAAGTCTATGGTCAGAGGGTATTATTGCAAAATGTAAACAAATGTAATTGGCATTAAATAGCTGCAGCACAGCAATACAGTTGTAAATGGAAAAAAACAAAACAAAACGCGTGTCTGTGTGTATATAATGTTTTTTCATACATGAAGATGAATTTTACAATCCACACTACTGTCAGAGAATTTTTTTGTTTTTTGTTTAAATTGTAGGGGTTAAGAAAACGTTGTATAATCTTCATATCAAATAAGCAAGTAATCTAAATTTCATTTTCATAAGGATTCAATAAAAAGAAGAAAATATTCTGATTGCGGCTTCGGAATTAATCAGTAAATTTTCTTTCTCAGTTCATCTTACCAGTGCAATTCATACTTGAATCAAATCAGACGACAGATAACTTGCCATTTGATAAGGTAGAGAAACTTTCCATTAAATTTCAGTATTGATCTCCTATAAAATCACAAACTATAGAAGCACATATGGTTCTGTACTAAATTTAGGCATTAAACCTAGCTAGCCATCCACTAACAATGACAGGCTTCCCAAAGTTAAAGTTGCATACAATGACTTATTTACATTACATTAGTTATTCAATAGCAAGTAATGCTTAAAACCTTCAATTTCCAAATGAAAATGCCAAATTTTCAGAAACAGAATCCACGGTAATAGAACATATAATTGACAATTATGATAGAAGAAGCTGAAGATTGTATAATTACAATGCACAAATCTAAATAATAAATGCATCCTCTTCTACAGCTATAAATTTAAATATCATTTACAACTTAATAAGTTGTGTCCCAGTATACTGAGCCTTCATTAGGATGTCATTCAGAGGTTATATTTCAGAAAACCCTTTCTAAATGTAAATAAGTGCTTAAAACGTATAATATCAATATAATGGCCTTAAGAACAATGCATTGCTTCATAGCAAAGTGTGCTACAGAGAAAGTATATTATTGACTTATCAAGTTAAAATCAAACTGTCTAAGGTAAGTCATCAAACAAATCAATGTATATTCTCAAGCAGAAGAATCAAGCAAGCAGAACAGGAAATCTGTAAGAGCATCAGACTCAATTGAAATAAATACAAGTATAAATTATAGTGCCCTGATAGCCTTCATCACTAAGTTATAGTGTGTCACATACATGCACATATCATTCTCTCATTGTTTCCCCACCCTCACCATTTTTCTGTTGTGCCATCCTCCAGACACAATAATTTATCCATTTAACTACTATAGTGCTTCTCTTAATTACTGGTTCAATTAAAAAAAATATATAGATCTCACTTTTTAAGTTCTCATAGTTATATCAGCTTTTCAGCTACTAAAACAGAAATTGAAAAGTAACATTGTTTTTGAGAAAATGTTATCATGAGTTAAATATCTAAACTGCCAGAATTGTTAGATTCATTTAAACATGATATAGAATATTATTTAAAAAAAAAAAATTGATTTAAACATAAAATTTTACTTAAGATTACAAAAGGAAAAGTTATTTTTACTAAATATTAAATAAATAAATAAATAAATAAGTGCTAACTTTTTGAGAAAATTATTCTGAAATATTTGAATCTTTAAAAAACATAAATGGTGAAAAATATTTCCAAAACTATCTCAAAAATACAAATAAAATAAATATTACAAAAGAAAAATGATAACAGCACTTTAAAAATTTCCCCTAGTGATTCCATCACTTAAAAAGATACAAACAGAAAAATTACAAGAGAAAGTGAAATGCTTAAATAAAGTTGAATGAGAAATAAGTTTTTGATTGGTCACCAAAGATAGTCAATTAGTGACAAGACATTACAGACTATTATAGGCTATTATCTTACTAAGACAGCAGTCTGAAATGATTGCTGGCACAGGATAATTGTCTATTCTAAGAAGAGAATATATTTTCCTAAAAAGCAAAACTATGATGCCTAATCTTTTATTTTCTCTCTCTTGCTCTCTTTTTCCCCCCATTATATTACATATTAATTGACAAAATTGAACTTATTTTACTGATAGCAAAACATGGTACTCATACAGACAGATGCATCTGTACATGAAAATATAACGATTGTTGCAGGCAAAATTAATATAAGTTATCTAGATAAATGGTGCAGATATTTATAAGAATAGCTAGACAGATTCACATTTTGCAAGAATGATTCAGGAAAAATATTTGTATTGATATACACATCTTACAATAAAAAAAAACAAAAAAAACTACTTATAAAGAATATATAGAGGAAACTGACATCCAGAGCAATCTAACTCTTCAGCAAGTATTAACAAATAGTATGATATTAAATGCCTCTTGAGATCATCATGTTCATTATTTTACCACTGTTTTTCCTTGTTGGCATGAGTGGATGGGTCATCAACATTTTTATCAGCTTGCAAACACAGTAAGAGAAAACCAAACAACTTTGGTGCTGCATTTTATCATACAATGAAGACTGAGTATAAGTTTTTCATCTCATGAGTGCTAAAGAGGTGTCAATTCTCATTTTGCCTAACCCATGATGCAACCTGCAGAGTCCATGTCTCATTCCTAAGTTCTATTTTTGACATGTCTTCTATGGTCGGATGCCTTTCTTTTTATCTACCACTTTACATAGTGTGCTGGATGTATTTTATCATATCTCCAATCCTATAGTTTCTGTCCTGTATGATGAGGGTTAAAGGTACCCTGTACACCATACAAATACTTATTTGGAGTAACTGATCTTGCTAGTATGCAGTGTGTGATGTAACAAGCCAAGTCCCCATTTCACTTGTACATACCCTTTTGGCATATTTTCTACAGCTTGATAATTATGCGCACACAGCATACTGAAGACAACATAAGCAATACATTCCAAGCATTTCACTTTTAATACCAGCACATCTTTATGTATTACCATATAACTTCATCTAACTTTCTAACATCTGATCAAATCAAAGAATTTAGTTTAGAATCTTTCTTAGCCTACCTTTGCTCCAGGTATTCTACATCAGTACATCGCCAGATAGTAATAAATTTGACAGCAGTTGTAATCTCAGTTTATGTTATCGTGCTATAATCAAGTATTTTTCAGCACTTTTCAATGACTGTGACCCCAAGTCATATATGCTAATCTGTAGCTCTCTCAACAGAATTTTCTTTCAGATCTTTTAGTAGTTTAATTCTATTCTAGCAATGTCCTAGGCTTTATGAGTTTGTGCAGTCCTGTTGAAAAACTTTCTAGTATAAATTGTTTGCTTCTTTCTATTTTTAAGGATAGCTGCATATAGCTGTCATCCCAATTCCTTTCCAGTTCTGATTTGACTGTTTTCTGAAATTTTATATGGCATTGCCTCTCTACTAGTCATTATCAAACCTTTCTACACATTACTCTTCCCATTTATACACAATGTGAGTATAAACAGATATACAGTGATATAGGTTTACAACTTAGATAAAGTAACTATATTCCGTTTATGTTCTTTTCAAATTTTCTGACTTCATTGTCCACATTTTACAAAAATTATGAAATATCTAACCTATGCTAGCATGGAAGATAGATGTTAAATGATGATGATGATGAACAAAAACAAGTTACCCATGAAACTGTTACAAAATGTCTTTCCCTAGTTTGTTACCACAGACATATCTAGAGAATTCTGATTTTAGAATAGTTACAATGTTGTAAAAGGTTACAATTTTGTAAAAGGTGACTAAAAATGTTAACAAGTAGGACATCCCAGTTATAAAACACTAGCTAAGAGAATGTATCCAATCGACCAGCATGGAAAAGTGGACATGAAACTATGATGATGATGCTGATACTATGAATATAACATGCCTAGAAAATCTATAGTGTTTTACATAGAATTTAGTTCCATATTCATAATGGCTTTTCTCCTGGCAATTTGGGGATTCATATAGTATTCTAAAAATTAACTAGCCTGTTAATATTAGACATGTTAATTCGGACATTTGCCTCAAGCTCTTATATTCAGATAATTCAGTTTATCTCCATCTCACAAAACTAACTCATTAATTAAAACTAGGACAACTGCAATGAGAATGCATATGAATATTTAAATATAAATGCTATCAGAGAGAGAGAAAGAGAGAGTGGTGACTGAATTCAGCACATAAGTTGGATATTAATTACACTCATTACTAAATATATTAATTATCTTGTAGTCCTTGCTCTAGTGATACAACTACATCAAGTATATTTATGTCTAATACCAACATGGTTGACAAATTGGAATGTCATATTTCATATTCTCCAAAAGTTATATGTGAAACAAACATATGCATAGAAGCAGGTTTAACTGTGTGGTTAAGAAGCTTATTTTGCAAATGTGTTTCATACTGTATGACACCTTCGGAATGTGTCTTCAACTACAGTCTCAAATTGATCTATGATTTGTGAATGGTATTTGTTAGATGGAAAATGTGTAGAAGATTATCACATCATATGTGTTAGTGTCTGTGTGTACATATCTGTGTTTATCTTAATTACTTGAAACCAATGTCGAATTGTATCACATTATGTCAAAGGTTACATTGCCATCCGATAAGTGGAGATCGTTAAAACAAATCCCAGGCTGAAATAAGCACTTGGGTCAATATGATTGACTAAAAACATTGAAGGTGGTATGCCACATAGCATGGTCACAGTCTAATGACTGAAACCAGTAAAAGAGTAGACATCAATATATTCAATATTTTGGTAAACTCTCTTTAAATAATATAGTTGCAGCTAGTGAAATAATTCCAACAAGATTTGAAGGAAATTTCATTGTTATTTCTAACAGATATGGAAACATTAAAATCTTTCCCTCTTTAGCTTGACATTCCTTTGAAGTATTATGTAAGCCTAACATTCAAGTAACAAATTGGCAGAGTTGTGAGGTCATTGGATTAAATCCCACAATATTTGTTCCAGCTCTATGCGCTCTGAGTTTAAATCTCACCAAGGAGAATATTGTCTTTCATCCTTTCGAAGTCAAACAAAGTACCAGTCCAGTACTGGGGTCGATTTTTCCTTTATCTCTTTTTATCACACTCTCTTTCTTTCCTTCTCTAGAAGAAAGCAGCTGAGTTTCAACCTGGAAAGGGATGCCATGTTTTAAAAAATGCCCAAGACACTCCAGGAGGAGTGAAGGAGCCTTAAGGTAAGTAAGCCTAGCATTATCACAGTAAATTTCTTACTAGAACAATTATGAGATTCAGTTGCGTTTAATTGTACAAATATTGTTTATTACAAAAATTTGATTTTGATAGACTGTATGATGCGTGTATACGAACAGCAATGTTACATGGTAGTGAGATCTGGGTGCTGTCTGTAGAAGACTTGCGTAGATTAGAAAGAAACGAAGCCTGCATGCTCCGATGCATGCCCACACTGTAAAGTGGACGTGTAGGCGCCATGGAAAAAAAGCACCCAGTACTCACTGTAAATGAGGTTGGTGTTAGGAAGGGCCTCCAGCTGTAGAAATCAAGCAAGAATCAGTTCCCATATGAGCAAGGCATGGTCAACCGACCGGACACTGCCCACAACAGGACAACTCGTCTAACTCATGCTAGCGTGGAAGAATGGATGTAAAATGGCGATGATGATGATGATTGTCTCATTGTTTTCTTTTCATGTTGATAAATCAAGCAAAATACAGTATTTGCCATAGCATTTTTGACCACCATCCAAATCCTGGTGAGATCAACTTTGCATTTTGAAGCAGAAATGTAAGAACAATAAACAAGATGCCTTGTAATATCTGTTCCAACTCTTTGCATTCTGAATTCAAATCTCACCCTGCCTTATTCGGGTGGTAAACAATCTGTTATCTGGTTTAACATTGACCCCTAGCATAGAGATATTTTCTATGGAGTCACTTCTGTTGCAAGGATTTAAAGTAGGTCTCTGCTTTGAGAATAGCTACTTATTTCCATCTCCAACTCGTCTCTGAAAAGGGTCAGCAGCACAGCCCTTTCTCTACTGACTAAACAATAATATTTATAACAGAGTTTTGGAGTTTTCTTGAAGCATTGTTGAATAGGAAACACAAATTTGAATAATTTTAAAAACCAAACAACGCATTAGGAAGAAAATTAAATCGCTAAAATAAAAATATTTTACCTTAGCAAATTTAATGATCCTCCCCTCTCTCATATATATATATATATATATATATATATATATATATATATATAAATTATTAAAATAACAGATTAAAGTTTAAGCAAAGAATCGCTGCTTTCACCCTTAACGGGATCTTCTGAAACTAAAAAAAGTCAATCTGTGAACGCAGAAGTAAATATTTCAAAAAACGTTGCAACCGAAGGAAGACGATACTTTGGTTCGTGGAAACGTTCCCTGGTAAAGAACGAAAAAAAAACGAAAATAATACGTCATTATTTGGTGCAGTGAAAACAATTACACGCAAAGACAAAACCACTTTATGGTATAAATGAAGTCGTAGACTAATATTCTATTAGGTGGTTCATAGAGACGTTCTCTGGCAATGAACGGAAAAAACAAAGATAATACGTCATTATGTGGAGCGGTGAGAACAATTACACGCAAAGACAAAACCACGTAAATGGTATAACTGAAGTCGTAGACTAAAATTCTATTTAGGAACTGAATGATTCTCGGCGTCAGAGTTAAGAATAAAGTAAATAAAATACAGAGGTAATTGAAATTAAATATATACATACACGTATCCATAGACGTACATACACAAGGATACGCGAAAACACTCGCCATAGGTATACAAATACAAGCACGTACACAAAAAAAAACAAACACGCACGCACATACAGAACCCACGCCATGCCTGTACCTGCACACATACGAACGTATACACCAAATACACATAAAAATATATATAAAAATATATATATATATATATGTTTGTGAGTGTGTGCGTGTGTGTATACATAATTAAATAAACGTATATAAATATACACACATAAATACGTATTTAACGCGTGCACACACATACCTACATGTAAATACACATATGTTCGCGGACGGATGTCAACCAAAACACAAAGTACACATATACACACACCCTACATACGTACGAACCTGCATACTCACACAGACGCAAAACAAACGTATGCACAAAACCAAATGCACATGTACCAGTATATATAATATATACGCCATAACATATACAAGCAAATATACGTACGAGAAAGTATACGTACCGTCACAAAACATACAGGTAATATATACTTACCTATACAAATAAGTAATGGTATAAACATAACATATACTTAGCTACCACATGAAGACGTAAAATATCGGCGTATAGTTTGTACTATCCGTTAGGGTATAATGTGGGGTTGTAATACAGGAAAGTTTTGTGCAATTTATGTTTACAAGCCAAAATTGCTTCAGATTTTTTGTTTAAGATGTGGTCTTTGGCGTAGAGTATTTCCAGGGCCTCAGCGGCGCAGAGGTCACATAGTCTTTTATTTCCGTTATACGATCTAGCCTAAGCTAGGATCTCCCAGTGTAACTAGACGTATTATCTTCGTTTTTTTCCGTTGTTTGCCAGGGAACGTTTCCACGAACCAAAGTATCGTCTTCCTGTCTTCCTTCGGTTGCAACGTTTTTTGAAATATTTACTTCTGCGTTCACAGATCGACTTTTTTAGTTTCAGAAGATCCCGTTAAGGGTGAAAACAGCGATTCTTTGCTTAAACTTTAATCTGTTATTTTAATAAATATTTGCTCTACGGTTCTTATATATCTGATATATATTTATCCTTATCGAGCTGTCTTTGGATTTTAGTCTTCAAATTTATTACTATATATATATATATATATATATATACACACACACACACACACACACATATATATATCATCATCGTTTAATGCCTATCTTCCATGCTAACATGGGTAAGACGGGAATTGCCCCACTTGAGGCAAGATTGATTGCGTGACCATGTCTCGCTCGTATAGGACTATATCTGGCAGGTTTTCTACGGCTGGATGCCCTTTCTAACACCAACCACATTTACAGTGTAGACTGGGAGCCTTTTTACCATCCACTTTACAGCGTGGACTGGGTGCTTTTTGTCGTGACAACTGCATGACCATATATATATATATATATATGAAAACAGGGAGAAAGAGACGATTATTAGGAAGAAAAATTTTTTTTTTTTCCCTTTTTATTTCTCTTTCTTTTTTCTGGGTTAGAAAATGATTAAAACGAAATATTTTACTTTGTGTGAAGTGTTAAGGTATTAGTTGATTTATTTATTAATTAACAATGGCATTTATTTATCTATTTATATATTTAATAATTGTCTATTACCAGTTTCCGCATTTTTATGCATTATCAAATGTTAGTGATATGTATTGGTGTAGAATGGTGATGTTGCACATATTAAAGAAATGGTGCAGAAAGAATAATGTTATTTACAAACAAGGTTTATGAAATGAAAAGAAAAAAGAAAAAAGAAAAATGAAAAAAGAAAAAAGAAAAAAAGGGCGTAATGTGGAGCATAAAAAGTCAATGTGAAAGAAAAAATCCGAAACGGACGGCAGTCCATTTAGTAATATTGTTGTGGTCGGGTTTTCGTAGGCAATCGTTTGTTTACGACAGTACAGCGCGGCTCCACTTTATTTAACTGAGATAACATTTATATGAGCATGAACAGTAGATCATTACGCATCTTTTGGCTTAAAAATCTAGAAATTTGGTCCAGCGGGAATAATGTTATTTACAGGCATAGTTCTTGAAGTTAAGCAGATCAAAATGTGTTAATATAGCAGGACTTATTAACTCTCTAAAAAGGAGATCATATCAAACCAAAGTTCACCATTTGCCTCCATCATGGATCAACTAAGCACCCTTGCTATATTAACACATTTTGATCTGCTTAACTTCAAGAACTATGCCTGTAAATAACATTATTTTTTTCTTTCACGTTGACTTTTTATGCTCCACATTACGCTCCTTTTTTTTCTTTTTTCTTTTCACTTTATAAACCTTTGTTTCTAAATAACATTATTCTTTCTGCACCATTTCTTTAACATGTGCAACACCACCATCCTACACCAATACATATCACTATCATTTGATAATGCATAAAAATGCTGAAACCGGTAAGAGACAATTATTAAATATATAAATAGATAAATAAATGCCATTGTTAATTAATAAATAAATCAACTAATACCTTAACACTTCACACAAAGTAAAATATTTCGTTGTAATCATTTTCTAACCCAGAAAAAAGAGAGAGAAATAAAAAGGGAAAAAAAAATATTTTTCTTCCTAATAATCGTCTCTTTCTCCGTTTTCATATATATATATATATATATATATATATACACATACATATATATATGTGTATATAGAGAGAGAGACAAAGAGAGAGTGAGAGAGCAATAAATAGAGAACTATATAGAAAGATAGGGATATAAACTCATGCAAATTTCTTACTTATGAGCCATATATATGCATCAACATATTTAAGTCATATATAATCATCTAACCCATGCTAGTGTGGAAAAATGGATGTTAGATAGTGATGATGATGATGAATGTATACGTAAATCACTGAAACTCAATGAGGAGATGATAAAGGAACATGATGAGCAGAAAGATACTGTGCTGAAAAGGACCCATCAAACCTATGCAAGCATTGAAAAATGGACGTAAATAGAAGCCTTTTTCTCCCTAGAATAAAGAAGATGAAATCATTGTTGTTTTTTTTTGTTTTTATTATACATTCTTACTTTAGGTTCTATAGTAAACACATTTATTTAATGTTAATTATGGTATATAAAGCACAAATACACTTTCATATAACATGAAAATAGTATAAATATATCAAATTAAAATGAGAAACTAATTGGAATTTGACTTGTATATTGAATGTGTTGAGTATGTGTCTTGTGTGTGTTTTGTTTTTCCTATTGAAAAAATTTCCCAGCAATAAAGCCTTTTATAATTAAAATTATAATAGTAAGCTACAACTGATCAGGGTTTATAAGCAACCAACACATTACAAGTACTTTAGTAGAAGGATGTTTAACTTAATCTATATCCAGACATCTTTTCTAAGTTTTCTCCAACTATTTACACATTTTTGCAATCAGTCATTTTTTCATAATTATCTTGTTGAGATGTATTTAATATACTGTTTATACTGAAATATAAGCTTATCCAAATATAAGCTGGCCCTATTTTATGCCTGAGAAATAGGCAAAGATCCAAATCCTGTTTATAAGCTGAGGCAGGTAATCAACAAATTATGTTTAGGTGAGTGGAGAATAAATTGATGAGGTTTTAATATTTTGATATTTAAATTGTTCTAAGTGTCATTTAGAGTATTGTTTTTGTTTCACAATCCCATTACCTAATGGCTTTTTACCAATTTCTGACCATTTTAAAGGCCATATTCATTCAAAATGCATACAAAAAAACAATACATGATGCAAATTTCATGATAAACATGAAACCAGTGTAATATTCACCTCCAAAGTGAAAATATTTTAACACCTCATTTATGTAGAACTTTGAAGCTGGTGAAAATTAGCATAAAATTGAAAATATTGACCTCGAATATAAGCCAACACCTACCCTGCCCAAATTTACCATTGTTTTTGTTGCTTATATACAAGTATATATGGTAAGTACTGAAATATCACAATTGAATCAACCTACACTACATGTTCTCCACTCACATATCACAAAGGCCAGCTGTTGCTCTTTTTCTTTCTAATGCAGTTTTTCTATACTTTTCTCATCAGGATAGGCATTAGTTTATAATCTATATGCACCTTAAGAAAACATTTTTCAAAATCAAATATCATTATTATATATACTAGATGGCAGTGGATTGAAAATGGCACTGGATTGGAAAATGGCTGTGGATTGTCAGTATCGATAGAGCATCAGATAATATGCGTTGTGCCATATAGTTATGGCCCTTCACGTTCTGAGTTCAAATCCAACCAAGGTTAGCTTTGTCTTTCATCCTTAGTGTCAATAATATAAAGCACCAGGTAAGCATATTCAATTTATTGCATTATTCTGTTATGTAATTATTTTTTCATAGTTGGAGAAATATTACAAGATTAATTTCTTACATTGATCTATATAAACCCAGCTTCAATTTAACAATTGATGAACCATAACATGTAAATAATGTAATGATATCATAATATATTTAGATATACATTTACAGGTTTCATTCTCTTTGCTCATTGAGCAGATAAAATGCAAAAGTATTAGAACCTATCCTTCAATCTATTTAAAAATCACCCAATAAAAGAAAAAGGAGATGATCTGTATAACTCTATCATGGAATGATGTAGCAGAAATTTTTTTTAAATAACTTTTTAATTTAAATATTTATAGTATTTTTACTGGTGGACAGATCATCATTATTTTTATGTCCGTTTTTCCATGATTGTAGGGGTTCAACTGATCCTTCTCGGCACAGCATGTCTCCACTCACCGCATACCTTCGTTGTCTTTTCTGTGAGTCTCAGCGATTTGAGATCAGCTCTCACCATCTCTTCCCAGGTCATTCTTGGTGCTTTGTGGTAATTAAAGATAAAATAATACATCTAGACAGGCAATCCAGAACTTGATGTAAACTAAACACAACAATGCATTTTGTCTAATGCTACCAACTCTACTACTACATCTGGTATTACAACTATAAGGATTAATAATACAGAAAATAATAATTTCTCCCTCCCCTTTCTCTCTTTCCTTCATTGCTTCATTCTTTTTCTTCTTTCTCAATAGTTTTTTTGTTTCATTTAAATATTTTGGGGGTTAGCTTTACAATGTTATTTACAGAATAAAATGCCTGTCTAGCCTCGTCCCACGAAAAGAATATATGAATAATAACAACAATTATCAGTAAAATACAACAACTTAATAATATCCAGTTGAATATACAAAGAATTTACTAATCACATTTCTTATACTTTTCATTGTAGCCAAAAACAAAATTCAACCTCACATCTAATTTTTTTTTTTTGGGGGGGGGGGGGGGGGGGGGTCAGAGATCACAGCTTATCTCATGATACACTTGTGCATAGTAATGAAACAATTAGGGCAATAACCTTTATGAACATTCAAGAGCCATTGCACTCAATAATCAAAAGCCAACAAATCATTTATCAATTTCAGGGTGCTGCCTCTCTTAAGAATACTATATCACACTAATACTCATTTAGATCAAAGAGAACATCACAGAAAATAATTATTGTGATTTTAGAGAACTATCAAGAATTGCTGAGATCACATCAAGTATGTGTTTGAAGTGTATTAATTACTAATAATAACGGCGATGGATTGACAAAATCGGACAACATGCTTAACAGCATATAGCCTTTTACATTCTGAGTTCAAATCCCGCCAAGGATTTCATCCTTATGGGGTCAATAATAATAAAATAAAGTACCAGTAATGTACCGGGGTCCATTTAAACGACTTTCACATCCCCTTTGAATTGCTGGCCTAGTGACTAAAATAGAAACAATTATTTACTAATATTAAGAATATCTAACATTTAGGAAGAAGTAGTCATATCAACCAATATATAACTGGGACTTACTTTATTCACCCTGGAAAGGAAAAAACCAAAAGCTATCTACATGCACTAGTGGCATGATATAAAACATCTATACTTTGACTCTCTCATGAACTCACTAACACATTCATTTGTGGCTGAAATTTTCAATTGGGTTTCTTGAATGTCAAGGCAGTCTGAATAGCCATAGAAAGGATCTCTTTGATGGTGTTATGTTTAGACAAAGACTCACAGTTTAAGAACACATAAAAAACAATTGACATTAAACTATACAGGCTTTCATTTCTAAGCTGTGTGTTCAGGACTGTGAACATGTAGAAATGATATTATAGATATAGTACCAGAAAATAAGCTGTTAATACTTATCAATCCAACAGAAAATTAAGTCTGTTTATTTCTACATTTTCTATAATATAATCAAGGATCAAAGGAATCATCATCACTATTTAGCATCCATTTTTCCATGCTAGCTTGGGTTAGATGGGTTGTCGATGCCAGAAGGTTAGTCTGACCAGAACTAGCCATAGCGCACGTTGATCCGATGAGTACTGTAAATTTGGCCGAATATTTTATAGCTGGATGCCCTAACACCAATCACGTTTACAGTGTGGTACTGGATGGCACTGTTATGAGGAGGGACAAGCCAGATGATCGCACCGAACCCATCTCACAGCGAAACCATAGTTTTGGAGCCTGGCCCATCTCACAGCGGAACCACATTTTTGGAGCCTAGTACTGGATGGCACCGATATAAGGAGTCCAACCCATCTCAATTTACATACATACATATATATATATATATATATATATATATATATGATATTTTAGAACAACCGTTTTCAAGAGCTGGTAACATGATAAAATGAACCAAAAATATTCTATAAAGCAGTTAGTGTTAGAAAAGTCATCTAGCTGTAGAAACCATGGGTGTATGTATGAGTGAAGTATACTCTACCAACTCATGTACAATGATGAGATAACTCCTAATAAGAACTAAATTGGATCATGCCAGCCTGATAGATCCAAGCAGCATGGAAAACAAATATAAAATGATGGTTATAATGATCATTTCTAAATATACTTCATGCATTTTTTGAAGAAGTAAAAGAACAGGAAATATATTTTATGAAATGGGAGATTAGTCTAGCTGATGATGTGTTTGTTTTTAGTAATTGGAAACTACTTCATATTAAAGAACTAATTTCTGCCTGATTTTGATGAATTAAAACCAAGTAAAATTCCAATGAGTTACTGCTCAAATACAAATACCATTGGAGTGATCCAATACAAGAGAATCAATTTAATAACATATATAGCACATATGTAGTATGTACTCTAGTCAAAAGTTAAAACTGAAGTTCATAAAAGAATAAAATTGAAAATAAGAACACAATAGCAAGAAAGAAATGGAGGAAAAACCTCCATGAGTTGGACATCACATGATGACCCTAGGAAATTCTTATCACATGATGACCCTAGGAAATTCTTATCACATGATAACTTTAGATATGCTCTTATAAACCAATCGCAAAATATTTAAAATTTCCAACAAACAAATTTTAAAACATACTAAACCATAGCAGCTCGAGTTTTTACTCCAGCAAAGCTTCACTTGTCTGATGTATGAAATAATTCTTTATTACTGGATGTACACCTTTTTTGTTTTCTCATAGTAACAAGTTCTTTGTTTGTTTTCTGGGCTTTATATGAAGTCTCTCTAACCCGAAATATAATTAAATACTACTTAATTACGAAAATCTGTATCATGATTCTTGTTGTAATATTAAATTTATGCCATAAATAACAATAACCATTATATCAATAGATATTATGTTTTAAAAGGGTTCTTTGTCAATGCAATATCAACACTATATAATTATTTATATTAACCCTTTCAATACTTATCTCTCTGAAACAGTCTATATATATATACAATCTCTCATTTTTAATTGTTTATACTGATATTAAAAACTTCCATCATAATTTTATGGAAGATTGATAATGACAAAGTTAGTGGTTTTGGTAAATTCATCTAAATTCGTAGATATTTCGAAATTAAGAATATGGTCATCAAAAGATTTAAGTAACCTTTTGTCATGTTAGTCATTATTTTTATGTAAACTATAATTTGAGACTCACAGTTGTTTAGTCCCAACTCAACCAAATGCTCTTACTTCAGCGGAGACTACCATCACTTTATGTATAGCGAATCTATGATTACATTATCAAATGTGCCCTCTTCTAAAGTGGCTGCTGTGGTTGAGGGGAATTTGGCTGCCATTTCAAAAATGTCAATTTATCATATAAATACTGCCTCAAGAAGCTCCTTTGTTGGTTCATAGTTTGATGGTTTGTGTTCTATGGGAAAATAGCAGTGAGCTTCAAAAATTATCAAATCACAAAAGGAAATTCTAGAGATAATGTTAATCAAAAGATTCTATTAAAATATATTTCTTAAAACATTAACTGGTTAACCATTGTCTTAGTGAAATGGGTAAACCTTTCCATTGTGACCTAATTCAAAATGACTTATGAGATTTATATACAAAACAGTGAATGTATAGGAAAAATAAAATAGAAAGAACCATATTCTGTAGGTAATTACATATATGTCTGATAGTAACATGCTACAACCAATCAAAACCCAAGATTCACTACAAACCATCAATGTAAAATGGCTCGATTAGATAATAGCACAATCAATCAAAAATCGGTAAACAAAGTTGCTTATATGCCTCATCAGAAATATAACATTTGCCATATTGCTGAGAGCAAAACAATTGAAATTTTTAAAAAATATATATAGCAAAAGTAGAAAGCAGCTGTCTGGTATTATATTGGCAGCTAACATATGTACAAAGAGAAAATGAAATATATTCCCCAACCACACCATACCCAAGACTGATTCAACCCATATTTCACAATAAACTGAAATGTAGTGCAATCAGTCATATTTATACAACACTGTAAGACATATGCTTTTAAAGTGATCATGCCATTTAGTATTTTGACTTGCTTTAAGATTACTGAACAAAATCTGTAAAAAAGTAAAATTAAAAGAATAAAACATCAATGGAAAACGGCATGACATGTATTTTTACTATTAAGAATAAATACTTCACCAAGCTAGGTTCATGGTTCATGATAATCTAGCAAAAATAAGAACATCTAGGAGAGATTTATTTTGACAAAATTAAGTGAGCTACTTAGTACAGCTTTTGAACATTTCCAGAGATCTGTCTAAACTCCACTTCCTTTCCTCTTTTTCAATTATTTTCTATCAAAAGAAATATAAAAAACTATTCATTCTAAAACAAACAAAAAATTAAATTTAAAATATGAAAGAAGACATTTAAATCCAGCCAAACTATTATATCTATGATAAAAAGTATATGAAGTCTAATATCAAAACCACCACAGATTATGGAGTGTTGTCATAACACAAAACACGGAACTGGGTGGAGTAGAATGTAAATGAGGGTCAATTAAGATAGGAAATAAGCTAGTGGCATTGATCTATATTCAGTTGAGCAATCAAGTACTGATATCAATTTAATTTAATTTTCAATATTACAATAATTGCTTGACTGTAGTCAGTTGCTGAACATTATATTTTTTTTCCCTATAATATTTGTGAGTTAGGTATTATTTTTTTTTATAAACGAGACAACATCCAATGAAGGTTTTAATTTAACCAATTAAAATACACACCTTGTATTTTTAGATGTATGTATATGTGAGAAAAAAAGATAGACAGAAGATAAGAGAGACAAAGACAGACAGAGAGATAATGAGAGAGAGAGAGAGGTCATGTCGAGAAGCTAACTTTACTTTCACAATTGAACAAGATGATGAAGGAGATTTCTAAATCAATATAGCTACAATAACAACAAATATTATCAGATATTCAGCAATAAAAATGTACAGCAATTTTGTTTGGATATTTCACGTGTGCATGCATGCCTCTCTGTGCATAAATACATATATATATATATATATATATATATATATATATATATATATATATATATATATATATATATATATATATATGATGAAATGTCCATAGTAGACACATATATGATATCGTGATAGCTTGATTGGTAGTAACAATAATGGAAAGCAAGTTTCAAACCAACAATTGCAGTTAGTGGTATCAGTGCAAAATTTAAAGCTATACACAGGCATTTAATTTGGAAAAATCAATATTCTATAGGTTCCTATGCTGAGACAATGTAATATTCTGTTAATTGCAATTTGTTCTATATTCAATAGTAAATAAATGTTTAATAATATAAAATTTACTTAGTAATAAAACAAAAAGAACAATTCAGTAAAGTCACATTAATGTTGCTTTCTTGTTGAAGCTTTTATTATTCACAGAAATATATTTATTGTGAATAAGTATATATGTGCGTGTGCGTGTGTGTGTATATATATATATATATATATGTGTGTCCATACCTGCACAGTCTTCCTTCTGGTACATTGCATCTAATCCCCCATATATATTTAAGCAAGAAAAATGGACAAATGATGATATGCATATATATATAATCATTTAATGGCCATTTTGCTTGATTATGTGACAAATTAGATGCATTGCACAAGAAGGAAGACTAAAGGTATGGATAGGCAATGTGCAGTTGCAAGGCACTCAAAAACAAGGGAACCTATAGAAGAGGAAGGCCTAGGAAACCTTGGGCTAATGTGGTATAGGTTGACACCTTGTGCAGCTGAACCTCAATAAAGAGATGACACAAGATTGAATGAACTGACAATATGCCATTTCATAGAAAAGGAGCATGGGATTGATAGGGAATGAAACAACATTTAGGCCCCTACTTGCCATCATGCTTCCCAGTCTGCCCAACTCCTCCATTCAACTTCCCCACCAAGTATGCCCACCTTAGCCTCCCTCAACTCACAATCTTCACCCCACTCCTTCATCCAACCTATGCCAGCATGAAAGAATGTGCTCCTCCCCTCACAGTGATTCTCCATCTCACCCACATACCCCAATTTACTTTAATTATTCAAGCAATGTCCTTATGGAAATACCTGCATGCCCCACAATATATTGCCAGATGCAACTCACTTTCTTCTAGGCTATCTCCATGACCTAATTCAAAGGTTCTCAATGGGAGCAAGAAGGCATTAGGGGGACACTTGAAGCTTTGGGGGGCTGGAAGCCCCTTTAGTTCTTTAGTTTCATAAGTTTTATCAGTCATGTTTGTATGTCCTTTAGACAGCCAGTGTGAATGCATTTGAATGAAGAAAACAAAGAAAATAAATAAAAGCATGTCAACGAATTCCCTGGGGAGATTTAAAAAAAAATGAAAGAAATCTAAGAAAATGAACACAAGGATGTCAACTTTGACAACAGTTACAAGAACAACTTCAACAGAAATGACAACAAAATGAAGCAATGGTGATGAACATACACACACATGCATACATACATACACACACACATACATATATACATATACACACACATGC
Source organism: Eledone cirrhosa (assembly GCA_964016885.1). Taxonomy (NCBI): domain Eukaryota; kingdom Metazoa; phylum Mollusca; class Cephalopoda; order Octopoda; family Eledonidae; genus Eledone; species Eledone cirrhosa. The sequence continues at coordinate 178,065 of CAXHJY010000830.1, forward strand.
CTGCTTTAGTGTTTGATGAGGTTGAGAACCTGGTCAGCTTTCAGCCAGAGCTGTGGTATTTAATCTCCCTAGGTAATAAAATCTGGAGACAGAATTTCCTCCTTACCAAAAAAAAAGACAAATATAAATGCATAGCTATATACATACATAAATGTATGTATGTATATATGTATGTATGTATATATGTATGTATGTATATAGATATATATATATATATCTATATCTACATACATATATATATATAAATCTACACACATACACACACATTTATCGAATTCTGTTTATCGTGAACTCGTGCGCCGATTTTTCGATACTCGATTATTCTACTATATATATATATATATATATATATATATATATATATATAAATCTACATACATATATATATTTACATATGTATATAGCTATGCATTTATACATTTGTATATATACCTGCATTTATATTTAAGTGTTTATAATATATATATATATATATATATATATATGTGTGTGTGTTTATAATATATATATATATATATAATTAAGTTAAAGTGTACATCTACATATGTATACGGAAGTATTAGTATGCATATAAATACACACATGTATACATATGTACATGTACTCAGCTTTTCACTAGACACTTTACAGTGAGTGTCAGCTAGTCTGTATGTAACCACACAGGCGGACCGGGTTTTAGAGTCATACGAGTTTTCAAGGAAACACATTTCCTCTATTCTCCAGAGGGCCAGACAGGAATATTGGACTAGTTTCGATGTTATTACATCTCATCAGCAATATTTACCCATCTTCCGGCTTCTCTGGAGAATTGTAAAAGCACATATCGTTATATGCTTTTTCTATGAAAGTTAGTAGTGGGTAGACTAATTTGCATAGAACGTGAGTCATTGTACGCACCGGTTCCGCGGAAACGATAAAAACAAATAACGAAACGAAATTAAATTTCGTTTCGCTTCTAACTCACTTTTGTATGACTGACGCTTAAACAATTAAGTTAAAGTGTACATCTACATATGTATACGGAAGTATTAGTATGCATATAAATACACACATGTATACATATGTACATGTACTCAGCTTTTCACTAGACACTTTACAGTGAGTGTCAGCTAGTCTGTATGTAACCAAACAGGCGGACCGGGTTTTAGAGTCATACGAGTTTTCAAGGAAACACATTTCCTCTATTCTCCAGAGGGCCAGACAGGAATATTGGACTAGTTGCGATGTTATTACATCTCATCAGCAATATTTACCCATCTTCCGGCTTCTCTGGAGAATTGTAAATATATATATATATATAAGGGATACATATATTGCTTTCTCAGTCACCAAGCTTCTCAATTCATTCCTTGCTACTAAGTATTTTATTTTGCTATGAGGTATATTATTTTGCAAGGTATTAATTTGCCCCTGAGTTTGTGATTTCAGAGAAAGGTAAGAAATTCTTCATATTTTGCATCATTTGTATTTTGATTTTACAGTTTGAATTGTAGAATTGTCTATCCACTCAAAATATTACAACAGCTAACAGTGAAATATAGAATTTAAAAAAAAAGAAGCTTTTTTGACTGAGATCAAATCCTTTTTTTTTTCTTATTTCAAAAATATATAATTTGAAATAGCTTGCTTTTGTTTTGGACTGAAACTTTTTTGTATTTAATTTGTACGAGTATTTTTTAAAGATTCTAAGATAACTTGATTTGGCCCAGTAATCTACTGATATCAAAATCAATAGTATATTGGAAAATGGAAAAATATAGGGGGGGGGGGGCGTTTCGTGATTCAGAGGGGCAAAATAGGTGTTTGGTGTTTGGCCAAAATGGGTTGCGAACCTTTGACCTAATTGATGCTCACCGGACCATAGTGGGATGAAAGCAGATTTTAGCTTTCTACTTATCTTACATCCTCACTCTTCTTACTGTCTCCCCAACCCAGTCAAGGACACAAGAGACACTCTAGTTTTGTAATGGGGTAAGAAGTTATTTGCTCCTCAAAATAGTAGTGTGAGATTTCAGGGAAAATGTTGCTGATATTTTTAACAAAACAAGTGACCAGATAGAGGCTCACATGTTGGCATGACATATGGATTAGAGTTGTCAATGAAGTGAAAATGGTGTTCAAAGACACTTTTTTTTTTACAAGCTTACCTCTTAGTCTACTACAGTACCACTGAATCAAAATATATATGAAGATAAACCATCTCATTGATTATTTCGAGGGAATATTTTAATATTTACCATATTATAAGAATATTAGAATCTCCAACATATTATGTTTATTGTATTCTTGTTGTCAACAAAATATAATTTGAATTTTCGACCTCACTTTCATTTTTAAGCAATTGAATTTAAATATTCACTGTTGTTACAGAATACACATGAAAAGAACACAGTATTGTTAGTATACACAATTGCTGTCTTCAAAATATTGTATAATAAGCAAAAACATTAAAGGTTAAAAGAAAATTATCATATAAATCACTATTGTGAATTATTGACACTTTTCTCATTTATATTCTTGATATTTTACTACATTACTACATTTTCTCTCATAACTTTCCAAATTATTTTCTTAAGATATATATATATATATAAAACGGACATATATGCATATATGTGTCTGTATATATATATTCTCTCTTAAACTTATACATACATATTCTCACAGCTTCGTACATACAAACAATAAACACACACACACACACACACATCTACTCTAAATACGAAAAAGATGTTTTCATTTTCAGCATGATATAAGTCACTTTTGATCACAGCCTTTCAAAAGATGGCCAACTGAACTTCCTTCCCCATAAATGCTTCTATCAACAGTTTTCCAAGGGATGGAGAAATGAACAGACGTGCTTTTTCTCAAATAAATTTTTTGTTTGTTTCTGCCCATGCTCACTTTCCTCTATCTTTCTATTTCTTTTTTAATTTCTCATTCTATTTTTTTTTATGATGGACTAAAATCAAAAACGTTTAGACGGACTTTTCCTAATATATCAAGCTGGAAACTAGTATAAATCTTCACTAACCTGCATCGCCTGTTGTTTTTTTCATTTACTTTTCACACACACATGTTTATCTATATATATAAAACTGAGGATGTCTGTCTGTGTGTGTGTAAGTTTGAATCCCTAAAACTCGAGAACCACCCAACCGACTGTTTTCAAACTTTACACATGTAATATTTATGTTTCAGGGAGTGTTCTGAGCAAAATAAATTTCAAATTTTCAATGCCCTAGGGACCACATTAGGCGATTTAGCGATCTCGCTCTATAATTCTTAGTCTTTCTCTTTTTAGATAGATACATACATATAACGTTGCACCCTTATAATATCTGTCTATATGTCTGGCTGTCTGCATTACGTCACTTCCCTGAGAATGTCTGTGTGTGTGTGTGTCTGTGAGTTTGTGAGTTTGAATCCCTAAAACTTGAGTACCCAACCGATTTTTTTCAAACTTTACATGTGTATTACTTATGTTTCAGGGAGTGTTATGCACATAAAAAAATTCAACTTTTTTTATCTCATTAGGTGAAAAACTGCATTTTTAAAGATTTTTAGGGGTTTTTTTGAGGCGTTACGTCAGACCGATTTCCTTGAAATTATAACTATGTATTAGTCAGTCTCTTCTTCATACCGTAAGCAAAGAAAATCCAACTTTCTTATGGCCTAGGGCCTGCATTAGGTGAAAAACTTCATTTTTTCAGCTTCTTAGGGCTTTTTGGAGGCGTTAGGTCTAGCCGATTTTCCCAAAATTTAAAGGCATATTATGCACATAAAAAAAATTCCTTTTCTTGATCCCGTAGGATCCGCATTAGGTGAAAACTTGCATTTTTCCTGCTTCATCGAGGAAAATATTAAAGATTATCCAGCCATCAGAGTATTCGGTTTATTTTCTTTACATATTGTCCAGGCATGCAGTTTTTCCACGATTAGGTCTGTTGGTGGCCCGCGTTCCAAAATACCTTATCTCGTGCAACACCGGGTACCACTGCTAGTATATAATATAATATATGAAATAAATGTTATGGTAAATATTACATAATTGTAATTTTGGTTAATAGGTATTTTGTAAAGCCAGTGTGGAACATCTGATCACTAAACAGCAACCAGCACTGGTGTCACATCAGATGCAAAGACAATTATATGAAGGAGTTGATATCTTGCAGAGAAATGTTTCCATACTTATATATTTTAACCATGTAATATTTTTTTATCCTAAACGCTTCTTCAAAAATAATATTGATGGTTCATAACACAGCAACATATTCATAGTCAAGACATTTTCTTGTAGCTTAATCAACTTAGCTACATATAGGTGATATAGGTAAGATTAGCTTACAAATATATAAATCATGAAGTGTATTTTGAAAGGCAGCATTGTGGTTTATTAACTCTTTGAACCCACCATCCAGCTATTCTGGAATATACGATGATTGACTATGTCCTGCCATTCTGCTACACACTTCTGTTTACTACAGCAATTTACACCACTTTCTGCAATAATCAGCAATCATTTAAAATTGTTTCTTAAGCCTGAAATCTTTGGTAAGGCATCGATTTTTATCAAGTTCATGTGTTTTTTGAAAAGGTTTAATTAACAATAATCCTCCTTTTTTTTTCGAAAGTGATTTTTGTGTTAATACCTAAGACTGGGAACCACATAAGCACCAGGGAAGGTGGAGTGGGGGTGAGGGTCAAGCTTAGGGTTTATAGACTTAATCATACCTGATTAGTACAAGACATCTGATGGCTATAGAGAAAACAATAGTAAACCCCGCTTCTGTATAATTCTGAAAATACTGTAGATAGAAAAGAAATCTGTAAGCTCAGTAAAAGTCACCATAGACTAAATAGTAGGCTTTAAAAGATGAAAATGCTTACAGCAAATGTTTATTAACTTACCATTTTACTCTAATATCTCCTCCATAGTGTGTAATAGATTTAATTTTATCATCTCCTAATTATGCCCATCAACTAAGTCTACATTTCATTTTAAATATCTGTCTACAATTATTTTCTCCAACACAAAGCTATTATTAAAGAAAGAAATCTTTCTTTCTATTATATGTTATTATAAATTTTAATAAAAATTAATAAGAAATATGACTTCTCATGCAAAACATATTTTGAATGTTTTAGACAGGCTTGGTTAGTTCATGTGTCTATGTGTCTGAATGAGACTGCAGCAGTGTTTGATGTGTCTTCTGTTTTGTATGTGTGTGTGTGTGTAAAAGTGTGCCACTCTGCAGAGAAATACAAAAATGAAACAAGCAAACAGGACTTGGTCATCTGTCCAACCCATGCCAGTATGGAAAAACAGACATAAAAAGTGATGATGATGATGTTTAAATAATTGTTTCTACTATTGGCACAAGGACAGCAACTACTGCAGTGCATTACTGGTACTTTATTTTATTGACCCCGTAAGGATTAAAAACCAAGTAAACCTAGGCAGGATTTGAACTCAGACAAAGGGCCATAACTTTATGCTGCAAAGCATGGTGTCTGACGCTCTACCGATACTGCCAATACACACACGATAGCTCATGGAAACATTGTCATCATTATTAATGTTATGTCCATTTTCCATCATTATTAATTTTATGTCCATTTTTCCACCTTTATAAGGTAGATTTATTTTCTATGAATGGATGCCTTACTTGACACGAATATCTATTATCATTTTAAAGTATGATATATACCATACATCTTCATTGAACTGGTTACTATAGGACATAAACAAATGACACTGCTTGCTTTACATAATGTCAATATGAAGACAGAGACAGATGTGCATGCATGTGCACACATGTATTTTTATATATATATATCTACTAACATAAAATGCTCTTGTGTTTTTGTACGTCACGCAAAGGGAGGTAATTCATCTATGTTTCAGTAAATGAATAAATATAGATACATACATAAATATACAAAATAATTATTTCTACTTTTGGCACAAGGCCAGCAATTATTCCAGTGTATTACTGGTACTTTATTTTATCGACCCCGTAAGGATGAAAGGCAAAGTTAACCTACAAAATAATGATTACATACACACACATCTATGTGATGAGTGTGGGAGGAAAGGGGCCGTGACGAACTATAGAAAACATAGAACAGTGTTTGCTACACCTGTGGTACTCATACATACAAATGTATACATATGCACACATACCCCCCCACACACACACAAACACACACATAAATACACACACATGTGCATGCAATAATTATTTTTAACTAGCGTTCTTAGATTGGATACACTTTTGTGAGTGTATGTGTGTGAGTGTTTGTGTGTATGTGTTTTCCAAGGAGCCAAGTCCCTAGGAATATTGAAATAAATTTGAATTATCAAGAATATAAAACGACCGCAGATGAAAGGTATATACAAATACACATCTACCCTTTAGGCATCATTTTTGACAGCACGAGGCCAGCTAGTATATATATAATGAGCTTCCTCACAGTTTCTGTCTACCAATGTAATTAACCAGGCATTGGTTATTTGGGGTTATAAGAGAAGGCAATTCTCAAAGGTGCTGCACCATTGCATCAAAACTAAAACAACATGGCTACAAAGTGATCTTCATCATACAGTCATGCCAGTGCCTCAATGCAAATGGGAATATTTTCTCATTGAACATTCTTCCTAAAACCAATGACTCAATTCTGATGATAAAGCAATTGGTAGATATTTCGGGCACTTTAAAGTTAGAAAACTTATGTCACTACGATGCCAGTGACCATACCCCAACATGGTTTTGAGGGTCATTTAGCAAGGACTTAATATTTAATCTATCACCGAGAAATTTCTGGGTATTCATTTATATACCCCCTCCCCAGCTCAGGTTTTAAACTTTTTTATGTATTCTACTGAATGACACACTGAAAATTTTATGAAAAAGAATAAAACACTCCAAAATA
>CAXHJY010000830.1:190000-235000 GCA_964016885.1 Eledone cirrhosa
TTCCACGCTTGCATATATATATATATATATATGTATGTATGTATGTATGTATATATATATATATAACCAATTTAAAGTAAGATTTAATACCCACAAACACAGTTTTAAAAATGCTGCATTAGCTAATACAACATCCTTGGCTGAAATAATTAATAATTATAGAAAAAAGAATATCGATTATAACCTGACCTGGAGTGTGCTCAAAATAACAGATATGAGTGTAGATTATGTTCCCAGGAATTTTTTGAAATAATGAAATCTAAGGATATCCTATTAAATAAGCGACAAGAATTAATTATATCGTGCAATCATAGAATTAGAAGAACTTTCAAATATTATAAATCTAATTAATATACACTTTTATTTTACAAATTATTATAATTGGTTTTTTTAAATTTAGTTAACCTATAATTAGTATTTTACTACTGAGAACTTCATAATTTTATTTCCCTTTTACAGCTATCTTTTCCTAAAATTAATACCTATAAGTATACATATAAACTATTTTAATTTCTTGTTATGAATCTAAATTCTTTGTAGTCTATATAAATTTATTATTTCTGACTAATACATTTACGCCCCCCCAAAAAAAATGTTTCCTTCGTTTTTAACAACATTCTTTAATAACATCTAACTGAATTAATATAAATTTATCCCTATAAGTATACCTATCAATTAAATTAATTTAATTTCTTTTTATAGATCTAAATTCCTTATGTTTTTAATAAGATTGGTATTTCTCACTAACACATTTATCCTAAAATTTTATTCTCCTTCGATTTTAACATTAGCATTATTCTTTAATAACATCAAATTTTCGTGTACCTTTCACCAGCTTGACCTCTTTTCATCCCCAAAGTAATCTTTTCATTCAAAGTATTATTTCCATTCAAAACTGAAGTCTGCATTCCTCTACCCCTAAATTAAATTTCTACTACTACTATTCTATCAACTTGACCACTTACTACTCTTCTATTGGTCAATTCAAAACCTGTTCCCAAACAGACCTATTATATTAAATCTTTGTTGGTGTTTTTCAATAAACAAATATCATTATTTCTCATTGGCAGTATCGCTAGAGGGTCGGACGCCATGCTTTGACACATAGAGTTACGGCCCTTATCATTCTGAGTTCAAATCCCGCCGAGGTTAACTTTGCCTTTCATCCTTACGGGGTCGATAAAATAAAGTACTAGTAATGTACTGGGTAATTGCTGGCCTTGTGCCAAAAGTAGAAACAAATATTTCTGAAGACAGCATATATATGTGTAGGTATGTATATTCCCTCTGACAGTTTGTAAAATGTTTACATAGATCTATATGATATAGATACCAACACACACATATATATCCTAGAAACGATTGTAAAATGATGAATTTTTTAATATAAGGAACTGTTTCTTTGTTTTTATGAATTTATATATATATATATATATATATATATATATATATAATATTTCATGTTCATTTTCCCATGCTGGCATGGCTTTAATGGGCCACTACACAATACTTAATCACAACTATTACCTTCCCTGATGGGCTATGGGCCACACCATGGATAAATCTAATTTTGGCATTGTTTCTACTATGAATGCTCTTTCTAATGCCAACCACTTTACAGAGTGTATTTTAAATAGGTGCATCATATCGTTGCACAAACCCAAGAGTGTTTGTCAGGTCATTAACTTCATTGAAAACTGGAGAGTCCTCTCTACTCAGTTTAATGCTAACCACATCATGAATTATGCATAGTATATTTTAAAGGTGCACCAACAGTGGGGAGGGTGCCTTGTTTCACGGCAAACATATTCAGGAGTGAGAATAGAGGTGAGAGGTGAAGTAAGATGGAACAGAGATGCATGACCAGTGCAATGGGAGCGAAAGTGTGATGTGAAGAAAAATAATAAAAAGTTACGGTTTAGGGGCCGATTACATGCTCATGTAACAAATGCTTGTGTGTGTGTTTTTGTGTATATGTATGGATATATATATTATCTTAATTTTATATCCATTTCTCCACACTGTCTTGGATTGTGTATGTGGGTGTGTGTGTGTGCCTGTGTACATGTGCACATACGATGTGCACACAACAAGGCTTATCAAAGAAAAAAAAAATCCAATTATTTTCCCAATTCTTTATATAGAAATAACTCGTTTACTGAACATTACCAGAGGAACTCCAATGCATGTGTAATAGTTGTGTTAAGATATTTTCTTATGTAATTCATCCATATTTTCCTTCTACAAAATGAAATTTAAAAAAAATTTCTTTTTTCAATATTCCTTCTTAATTGTTCCTTAAATCCAATAGAAAATTGGCAAATATAATCTTTAGCAGTGCAAGAAATAGAGATATTTTTTAAAAGATTGAAAAACAGTAACCTTTTATTTTGTCAAAACCTATTTCTGTAGAAATGGCAATATAAGTGTCATATTCTGTTTTATTATGTGATTTTGCGAAGGCAGCAAAAATGGAAAAGTTATTATGATGCCGGTATTTGTTCTGGCACACTGTTATCTCAGTTGAAATCCTCACAAGTTCAACTTTGTTGTTTTTCATCATTTGATAAAAAAGAATCAGCCCAGGAGTAAGTTAACTAATAAAACTGTTGATGAGTGAATATCTGATCCAGCTCTGTGCACCCAGTCTTAAAATTCCCCCCTCCTTCCAATTGTAACGCCTGACAGATAGTACACTGTATTAACAATGGAATTATCAATGGAAACACCGTTTCCTTGGTCTGGTTTGACAGTTGCACCCTTCTCATTTCCTTTGTATACCATGAGATGAAAGTCATATACCTTTCTTTAACCTTTATTTCCACAACACACACACAAGCACACTTTCATCTCTAGCCTCAGGGATGTTGTTTCTGAAATTGCAAAATTAATGACTGAAGATTAATATCCAATAGTAAATATATAAATGATTGTTTCTAAGTTGTATTCTATATTGGCCCCACAGCTAAATATTCAGATGAAAATGAGAATCAATTGCTTTAGCTACTCTTAACTTTAGCCAACAAAATATATGACCAAGCCAATTATTTCAATAGAACAAATGCAAAGGCATAAGCATGTATATGTGAATGTATGTAAATATTTGTGTGGCTAAGAAGTTCACATTACACCATGTCATTACAGTTTTTATTCCACTGCACAGCAACTCCAGTTGAAAAATGCCTTGTGAGTGAAATTCAATAAAAACTATCATGTATATATCTGTGCAAGCATGGAAAAATAAACAATGTAATAGGTGGTGAATTGGCAAAGTCATTAAAACATTGGACAGAATGCTTTGCAGTATTCATTCTGGCACTCTTCTTTCAAGGTACTAGTCTAGTACTCTATATCTCTTTTGTACTTCCTTTCTCTCATTCTTTATTCTTCTCTGGAAGAAAACTGCTGTGTTTAGACTGGAGAGATGGGCTCTGCCGTGTTTATAACTACTAAGGAAACACTATGTCAATATGGGGCTCCTAATACACAATCAGGAGTTATGGGTCCATAAATAAATATAAATTATCATCATCGTTTAAAGTCTGTTTTTCATTCTGACTTGGGTTCAGTGAGTCATCATAAGTCAATTCATTACTTAATCAGAACTACTGCACTCCCAGGTGGACTAGGGCCAATACCTGTGCTTTAAAATGGTTTCTACTGATATAAAGTTGGAGTGTTGGCAAACCTAGTCATTTGATAAACACCAATCAATAAATAAGTAACAGATTAAATGTTGGGGTCAATATAACCAAATAAAAAAATACATGTTGGTGGTCCAGCGTGGCATTAATTATTGTGGTTAAAACAATCTATAGAAATGTATATACAGTCTGTTCTGCCAATGAAAGAGAACAAAATACATACAGAGATTACCAATCTCTATCATGAAACTAAAGAAACATACCTATAAAATTTGAAATCTTAACATGAATAAATATACACTCTACCACATGTTTTAGATACTCTCTGTCTTGTTTAATACCTAAAATAATTTACTCTCATCATCATCAACGTTTAACGTCCGTGTTCCACGCTTGCATGGGTTTGGACGGGGGGTTTTCCTACTTGAGGCAAGAGTGATTGTCTTGCTCGCATAGGACTGTCTGGCAGGTTTTCTACAGTTGGATGCCCTTCCTAACACCAACCACATTTACAGTGTGGGTCTGGGAGGTTTTTACCGTGTTGCCTACACGGCCACATTACAGCGTGGACTGTGTGTTTTTTTGTCGTGACACCTACACGATCTCATTTGTTTCGGCCTGGTTGGTGTGGCACCAACACAACTTTACATAGAAGGGGGTGGTGTGGATGGGGTGGGGGGGGGGGGGGGTGTATTTTGTTAGAGATGCCTACTAACTGTAGTAGGTTTTACTATGTATTTAGGTAAGGCGGGTCTTCTCTATTACTGAGTACCGCCAAAGGTCTCGGTCCAGTGACATTGTCTTGGAGAGGTGTAAGTGTGTGAGGTCGGAGTTTATCAGCTCGTCCCAGGTTTTTCTAGGTCTGCCTATTCCGTGGCTACCGTCTATCTTTATTGCCCTGCACTTTGTTATACAGCTATCGACTTTCATGCGCATCACGTGTCCATACCAATGTAGCCTTCTCTCGAGTAAACAACATCTGATCCCTCTTATTTCTAATTTTTTCCTTAGTTCGTTTATGCTTTGCCGTTCACGTATATTACTATTACACATCCAGTGGAGCATGCAAGCTTCGTTCCTCTCTAGTCTGCGTATATCCTCTGCACACAATGCCCAGGTCTCACTGCCATGCAACATTGCTGTTCGTATGCAGGCATCATACAACCTGCCTTTCATTTTTAGGGAGAACCCTTTAGCGGCTAATAGTGGTATAAGCTCTCTGAACCTTTTCCATCCAGTTCTGACTCTAGCTACTGTACTTTCAGAGCACCCTCCCCCACTGCTGATTTTGTCACCCAGGTAACGGAAGCTGTCCACTATTTCTATAGAGCCCTCTGCGCAGTTGAAAGAGCTAGTATTTTGTGGGCACTTGCTGCTACTTATTGCACCAGAGCACCGGCCACATGTAAAATCTATGTTCTTAGTTAGCTTACCTGTGATCCCACTACATCTTTTATGCACCCATACTTTGCATTTCTGACACAAAATGGAGTTTCTACCTACGCCTTTCCTACACACTGAGCATGGCCACTTCCCGGAAGGGACCGCCGCCTTATTTTCTTTCCTACAAACTAGAACTTTGCTCTTAGCCAGATTAATTTTAAGGCCTTTTGATTCTAGGCCGTGCTTCCATGTTTGGAATTTCTTCTCTAGTTCGGTCATTGATTCAGCTATGAGTGTTAGGTCGTCTGCGTATAGGAGTTCCCATGGGCAGCCGGTCTTGAACTCCTCTGTTATAGCCTGAAGGGCAATAATAAATAGGAGGGGGCTGAGAACAGAGCCCTGATGGACACCAACTTTTACGCTAAACTCTTCACTATATTCGTTGGTAATTCTAACCTTGCTGACTGTTTCTTTATACATGGCTTGTATAGCTCTCACAAGCCATTCGTCGACACCTAGTTTTCTAAGAGCCCACCAGATAATGGAACGGGGGACTCTGTCGAAGGCTTTCTCCAAGTCGACAAAAGCTAAGTAGAGGGGTTTACTTTTAGCTAGGTACTTCTCCTGTAGTTGTCGTACAATGAAAAGAGCGTCTGTGGTACTTTTGCCTGACACAAACCCGAACTGCATTTCATCTAGGTCAATTCTCTCTCTGATTAGTTGCGCTATTACTTTTTCCGTGACCTTCATGACCTGGTCGATTAATTTAATGCCTCTATAGTTACTCCTATCTAGAGCATCTCCTTTACCCTTATAACAGTTAACGATGATGCTGCTACGCCAGTCCTTCAGAACAACCCCATTCTATACGACTTGGTTAACTATCCGGGTGACCATGGTGTGTCCCACCGTGCCAGATGCCTTCAGCATCTCAGCAACTATTTCCGAAGGCCCAGCTGCCTTACCCATCTTCATACTCTATGTATATAAAGTGTGCGTGTGTGTGTGTGTGTGTGTGTGCGCGCGCATGTTAGAAAAGGATGGACAGCACACATGAACTTTTCCATGTAATGGTGTGTATAAGGGAGAGAAAAAAGCAGGAGCCCTGCATGAATGGATTTCATTAAAGCCACTCAAGGGCCATGTAGGTATACATACATATATGACAGAAAAATACTTTGTCAATTATTTGGGTACTAGTAGACTACAAATGCATGGGAGTATAATAACCAGAGAAATAAAATATGCCAGTTTGCAAAAGAGATGGATGATGATGATGATTATGAATTGTTTTTAAATGTAGGCATTAGGCCAGAAATTTTAGGGAGGACTTAGTTGATTAAATCGCCTACATTACTTGAAATTCATTGCTTGAATTTCATTGATTTTATAAAGAAAGTTAATCTTTTGCAGGATTTAGATTCAGAAAGTAAAGAGCCCAAACAAATGCCAAAAGGCATTTTGTCAGATATTCTAATAATATTGTCACTTAAGGGAAGTAGAATTTAGTTTAACAATACATATTCCATGAGCGAATCTAATTTGCAATTTCGATAAAAGAAGCATAGTCTTGGAATTTTAAAGAGCCACAGTTGTATTTTGAGTATAAAACTACTTGCTTTAACATTTATTGTAGAATCAACCAGAAACAAGATCCCCTTTCGTCATTCATAAAAATATGTTTAAACCTTTAATGTTCAAACCGGCCAGAATTCTCTACCTCTTTCTGTTGAAACTGGCTGTAACTGCCCACCCATACTGATGTTAAGGTATTGTTCTCAAAATAAATACTTTCAAAGTCTCATAGATTCGATATTATGTGAGATAATTATGCGAGATAAAGCCTTTACCATGAAAATATAATAATATATATAGAATAATGTGAATGCTAAAGGGTTAAGAAGACCCCCCCCAAAAAAAAAAAAAATCACACTTAATCCTGAAGACATACTTGAAATCAATTTCAGTTAAAGTTATGTTACAGAATACTTTTATTAAGAATAGATTAATTTGCAAGAGCTCCATTTAATAACATTTAAATTTGCTGACAGAAGACAAATTTTCTCTAAAGTTTTATGAATAAACCATCCCATTGAAACACTAGCCAAGTCCAGTTTATCCGACAGTGAATATGATACCAAACCAATTTCAAAATTAGCATGTAATTGATTTATAACGCATTTCCCAAAAGCTTACATAATCGGAAATAAGACATAAATCAGGGATAAACTTTGGCAGTATCGGTCAAGAAAGCCAGTGTTTAGCTTCATTAAAGATATAACTTAATGGTAACCCTAACCCCTGCTCTGTATGTCTCGTAGCAGAGTTTCAAAATCATTCATTCGTAACTGCTTACAGCATTAACAAACCATCCCTTTTGAAATTTGTTCAGAATTTCTTCAATGAAGGAAACTGCTTAGATTTCAATTGATAATATATCTAATTCTATCTGCTCTGCATACCTCCAATATTCTAAGTAACCTGGCTTTTCAAACGAGATTGCATCACAACTGTATTAAATGTAATGATCATGCATAAAGACCAAAAAATATTTAAGCCATGAGCATTACTGGTACCCAATTATTGGTCATTAATTTTTTTTTTTCTTTTGGATTCAATTATATGTAATTTTCAGAGTATGTTTGCACATGTTCACTTCAAGTATCCTTGTCCTTGTAATACATTCATACAGAAATGTCTGCATGTCCTGATTTATTTTGGCTAACACTATCACATTTTCAAGGAATGTCATTCTTAGAACCTCCATTTGCCACTCATTATGTTGCTGCTTTCATGTAAAGACTTAATTATTCATACATGCTTCTTTAAGATACTAAATGATAGAAATGCATTTCATTATATCCAAGATTATATGAAGGAATGAAGGCACTTGGCCTCGTCATTAGGACATTAGATTCACAATGATGAGGTTGTTGCTTTGATTACTTGACTGGACAGAGGATCGTGTTCTTGATTAAGATGTTTGGTTTACATTGCTTTTCATGACAGCACTGGGAGCCCAATCTTTTAAGCACACAGGAAACTTCCTATGAGATAGAATCTCGTAATCACTGCATAGGTGTGATCTGAAATAACATTTTTTTTTTCCATTTCATTATGTGCAGGAGATACATATCAGCAATAGACTATTATTCAAACATTTTGTAGTAGCTTACAAACAATGAACACCCAAACTGCTTCAATGTTTATATTCAACTTCAAGTTGTGGGGAACTCTTGTTTCTATACTAAGATTGAACAGCATGCCAGACTAAATGAGAAAACATATTGCAGGTGTCATGTTAGGGTGTACAGCAGAGAAATTATATTCTTTCCTCATGAGAACAAAAAACACTAAACAGAGCTACTTTAGGCCAATAAGTAAGGTCATATGACATTAGTTAGAAACCATGTAATGTTCTGACACTAAAATGGTTCTCATCATCATCATCATCATCACCGTTTTACGTCCGTTCTTCCACGCTAGCATGGGTTAGACGGGTTGTCCTGTTGTGGGCAGTGTCTGGTCGGCTGACCATGCCTTGGTCATACAGGAACTGATCTGGCTTGATTTCTACAGCTGGATGCCCTTCCTAACACCAACCTCATTTACAGTGGGTGCTGGGTGCTTTTTCGTGGCGCCTACACGTCCACTTTACAGTGTGGGCTGGGTGCTTTTTTGCCGTGGCACCTCCACGACCACCTTGCGGTGGGGGGGGGGCATATTGTTTATATGCTTCAGCATGTACCCATGGGAGGTCGGGTACCCTGTATTACTGTGTGACGCCATAAGTCACGGTCGTGTGTCATTGACTTTGAGAGGTGTAGTTGGGTAAGGTCGGCTTTTATCACCTCATCCCAAGTCATCTTGGGTCTCCCCACTCCGCGGTTTCCATCAACTTCTAGTGCTCTGCACCTTTTTATGCAGCTGTCATCCTTCATACGCATCACATGTCCATACCAGCGTAACCGCCTCTCCTGCACGCAGCATTTGATTCCTCTTATGCTCAGTCTCTCTCTCAATTCATTTATGCTTTGTCGTTCACGTATATTACTGTTACACATCCATCGGAGCATGCAGGCTTCATTTCTCTCTAATCTACGTAAGTCTTCCACCTTCAGCGCCCAGGTCTCACTACCATGCAACATCGCTGTTCGGATACACGCATCATACAGTCTGCCTTTCATTCTGAGGGAGAAGCCTTTTGCAGCTAGCAGTGGTAGTAGTTCCCTAAACTTCTTCCATCCCGTTCTTACCCTAGTTATTGTACTTTCTGAGCACCCACCTCCGTTGCTAATTCGGTCACCTAGGTAGCAGAAGCTGTCTACTGTTTCTACAGGGCCCTCCCAGAGATTGGTGGTACTTGTTTCCTGTGGCTGTTTGCTTGCTGTTTCAGCACAGCTGCTGCATGTGAATCCTACATTCTTAATTAAGCTTCCTGAGATCCCGCTACATCTCTTGTGTACCCATTGTTTGCATTTGGGGCAAAGAATGGAGTTCCTACCTACACCTTTCCTACATACTGAGCAAGGCCATTTCCCTGAGGGGATCTGGGTTCTGTTTTCTCGTCTACTTATAAGGACCTTAGTCTTTGTCATGTTGACTTTGAGGCCCTTTCTCTCTAGTCCCTGCTTCCAGGTTTGGAATTTATTCTCTAGTTCTACCATAGATTCAGCTATGAGTGCGAGGTCATCAGCATACAGGAGTTCCCATGGGCATCCGGTCTTAAACTCCTCCGTTATTGCCTGCAGGACTATGATGAACAGGAGAGGGCTAAGAACAGAGCCCTGGTGGACCCCAACCTGTACGCTAAATTCCTCGCTATACTCATTGCCAATCCTAACTTTGCTGACTGCTCCCCTATACATGGCTTGTACCGCTTTCACAAGCCATTCATCTACTCCTAGTTTTCTAAGAGCCCACCAGATTACTGCACGTGGAACTCTGTCAAAGGCTTTCTCAAGGTCGACAAATGCCAAGTAGAGTGGCTTACTTTTAGCTAGGTACTTTTCCTGTAATTGCCTCACAAGGAAGAGCGCATCAGTGGTGCCTTTCCCTGGTACAAACCCAAATTGCATCTCGTCTATATTCACCCGGTCTCTAATCAGCTGTGCTATAACTCTTTCTGTTACTTTCATGTGCATCTCGTCTATATTCACCCGGTCCCTATATTCACCCGGTCTCTTCATATTAAATCAATGAATTGTTTAGAATATATCACCAAGGAATATATATAACAATTCTAAAATGGCTTCCTAATTACAAATAGAAACTGATACATACAAGTTTTTCTGTAAATGAATATTGAAACTAATGAATACAACAATACCTGAACAGAACATTTAATTCATAGAAAAGTATTTAACCTTTTAGCATTTACATTACTCTATATATACTATTATATTTTCATGGCAAAGGCTTTACCTCGCATAATTATCTCACATAATATCGAATCTATGAGATTTTGAAAGTATTTATTTTGAGAACAATACCTTAACATGAGTTTGAGCGACGGGTTACAGCCAGTTTCAACAGTAAGAGGTAGAGAATTCTGGCTGGTTTGAACATTAAAGGGTTAAAATGGAATAGTTGGAGAACTTGTAAGTTAAAATAGTATACTGAAAAGGAAACTTTCCTCCACAAAAATGCAATCAAATTACTTCCAGAATGAATGGTCAGAATTAGCAGATGTCCAGTCATTATACTGATTACATAGGCAATATAAGACAGATAAAGTTTTCAGATAGGAATATTAGCTTTTATTAAATGTTCTAAGATTATACAAAATGTTGTCCCTAAGTATGAATACGTGATGCATGCCACCCTCTCATCTATCCAGTTCATTGAACCATACTGCCTATGTAACTAAAGTTGGTATATAATAAGTATACATTCAATCTCTCGATCAACTACTATCAGCTCTCTAACACTCCACCTCTTTTCCATAACAATGCTAGTGTAACAAGGGATGACATCGATCTGTTCATATTCAGCACCCACCATCATCCTCCTTTATCTTCATACTTATCCATATGACCCTTAGTTAACATTTATTACCATCACAAATCTTTGTTGAATTTCATCACTCATTCTCCTATGACAGATCTTTATTGCTATCCCATCATGCTGCTCATAGTTTTTTTGATTCAACCAACTACCAACAACTAGCACGTAGCTCTCATCATCTATATTCCATAACTCCTATCACACTTTTCCACATCAAGCTCATACATTATTCTATACTCTCTAGGTCATCACTCCTTTTCTATTAATACCATCAGTTATGCTTGCCTTGAAAGAACAAAGACTATATAAAAACGTCTTGTTAGTCTTGTAGCAGACAAAGCTATCTCCATCTAATTGGTGCAACAATAAAATGCATCTAGTACACCCTAGAAAGTGTGTGGCAATAAAACTGGTAATGTGTAGTAGAAATGACTATTTAGCTGTGACAAGAACATGAGAACTTCTCTAGTGCTAAAGTCATGATAAAATTAACCTATTACACTCTGTAAATTAGCTGATGTGACAAATGGAACATTCAAGTCAGATATGGTTCTCTTACTCCAAATGAAATCTCACTCATTAAACATATGCCAACATAAAAATTGGACATTAAATGATAATGATATTCAGTTTAGTTCAGTCAATACACTTTTCATAACAACCAACCCTTCCTTGTCCTAAAATCAAGCAGTACACAAATGCAAATTAGATATTTTCTGACAGTCCACATTGTAATCACACTTCCAATATCATGCATACTGTACATCTACTTAAAACAAGTTTTTCCTACACTACAATTAATTAACATTTCAAGTTAAAGCTCCTTATCAGAAAAAGAACAAGAGACAGTGTTGTGAGCCCACTACAATAATTTATTTTTCACCCAGGCCACACTGTAAAGTGATCGTATTGGTACCACTACAAAAAGCACCCAGCCCTCACTGTAAATGTGGTTGGTGTAAGGATGGACACCTAGCCATAGAACCCAAGCCAGAAGCAGTTCTGTATGAGCAAGACATGGTCACCTGACCTGATTTGCCTCAAATGGGACAACTCCACTAACCCATGCTAGCATAGAAAATAGATTTTAAACAATGATGATGATGATTAACTCTTCATACAGCAAAGCAACATATAGCTGCTCTTTTGTTTATACATCCTAACCATAATTCATCACTTGACTACATACTTTTAATAACTATTCTTCTTCACAACCAGTACCCACTGCTACTATCCAATTGATACTTAAGGTTATCATTTAAAACTCCAGATACACTTTACAATACTCATGAAATATTTGACAGTATTATTTCCATGCAAAAGTCTTAATGGTTTCCAAGCACCTGAGACACAGAATG
This sequence comes from Eledone cirrhosa, assembly GCA_964016885.1. Classification (NCBI taxonomy): domain Eukaryota; kingdom Metazoa; phylum Mollusca; class Cephalopoda; order Octopoda; family Eledonidae; genus Eledone; species Eledone cirrhosa. The sequence goes on from CAXHJY010000830.1 coordinate 202,392, forward strand.
ACAGGAAATCACTTGTGAAAAAGGAAAAGAAAAGATTAACACTAAACAAAAATTTGGAAATGTAGAAAAACAAATATATGGATAAAAGTGAAATAGATGAATGAAATAGATCTCACTTAGTTGATCGAAATTTATATGTAAGAAGCAAGTGCAGGATTTCATGGAAAAATTTACCAAAACGTGATGAGCTAGCTCAAAATAAAAACAAAACTATAGCAGAAAAGAACTCTAACATGCAATGTTATAAGAAATACATGAATAACGCGACTCAGCTATGGAATAAGGAAGTGGGTGAGTTAGATCTCTTACATCACTTTAATCAGCTTGAAGAAGATTGACAGACAGTTATTGAACATCATTTGAGATAGGTAAATATGTATTCAACCACAATGTATGTCTATTGTCATACAGCTGTTTTCAATTATGGTATGATCTCTGTTTAAGATGTAGCAAATGTAGTTACATATATAATTACATAAACAGTTGATGTTTTGGCAGTATCGGTAGAGGGTCGGACGCCATGCTTTCCAGCATAGTTACGTCCCTTTACGATCTGAGTTCAAATCCCGCCGAGGTTGACTTTGCCTTTCATCCTTACGGGGTCGATAAAATAAAGTACCAGTAATGCACTGGGTAATTGCTGGCCTTGTGCCTAAAGTAGAAACAGTTATTAGCATGTAAACTAAAATTTGCTACATGATGAAATTTCTTTAAATTTTATATTATCACCAATCTTCTGGATACATTTATCAAAGTGGGAATGGAAAACTGTTGAAGTACCAATTCTTATTTTTATCAAAATTTGTACATTTTTGTTGTTTATCTCTAATCTAACAATATTTTTTTTCACATAAAAAAGGAACAACATTCATTTGAGTTTTTCTTCTTTTTCTTTTTGGTGGTGGTGGGGGGGGGGGGGTTCTAAAGTACTGACTGCTCAATTCTGTAACAATCTTTTTTAAAATATTAGTGATAGTTTCACATTCTAGATTCCTGTATACTGTATCAATATATTCATAAAGTTATGTAATGTTTTTGAAATAACACGATCTGGACACATATGTCTGGGAAAGATTTTGAAAGGAATCTCTTCAAGGTTTGTTGCTGGTTAATTTGGCCATGTTGCAATAATAGTCAAAGTAGTGGTGTAACATTTGCTCTCAGTACCCAGGAGCAGAGACACTTTTGATACCACTACAATTAATAGCTAAAGGCAATTTTGCAATTGGGGGCAACTTACCCCCCACCACCTGCTCATCCTTAAAATTAAATTGGAAGGTGAGGATCAAACAATAACACAATATAACTTTCCACATATGATCAACACACTCAATTCTGATGAAACCTACAATAATTGGCAGAGTGATTAGGGTGTCAGATTTAAATAACTTGCAGCATTTGTTCCACTTCTCTGTGTTCAGGGTTTAACTTCTGCAGTGACCAATTTTGCCTTTCATTCTTTTGGGTTCAATAAATACAATACCAAAAACATGGCAAATAGTGTGTTTTGTGTATCAGTTCCAGTGATATGTGAATTGAGTTTAAGCGCCACCACCTGTCACTGGAAAACTGTTGACAATATGGAAGTGTGCTTCCTATCATTAAAACGCCTAAGAAATGACTTGTGACGTAAAAATTCCATAAGAAGCCAGATACACCTGTGTAGGTGTGAGCTATAACAACAAAATCAACCAACATATGCCAGGTCAACAACTGACATGTATCATTGTTTAATACATACAATAAATTATTAAATCTGTAAAAAGGTTTGTGTATATTTGGTAAAACACTTGCTACTCTTCCATTCTCATTCTATATGCAAAAATTTGATTATACAAAGCTAGAAATGTAACTGTGGCTGGATTGCATTTTTCAAAATTATTTCACATCATTTATCATTTAAATCAGGAAAAAGATTTGGCTCTCATACTTTAGCTACAAAGAAAATTAATTCATTATAAACTCAGAGGAGACGGGGGCAGGTGACAGTAATGAGATTTCAAATTGGATTTTCTCCAGTATTTATGAAACAAAGTTAAAACTGTGTGTCAAAAGTTGAGAGAACAAAAATGCTAATCTAGAAAATATCTAAAAAGTTATCATATAATATTCAAGGGGCAGATAAATATTTCCAAATATAGCAAAAATGGATTAGGGAAATCAGACAAACAAAAAGAAATTAACGAGTAATTTCAAACAATACAGCACTGATTTGGAATACTTCCAGGAACTGTGAAAAGAGACAGGCCAGAAACTGGTAGTCCTAAGAGTGGAATTACAATCCACTGACCATTAAAATGTAATTGAACTTTGACCAAAACACCTCCTTCAGATCGTACATTATTGAGAAAAGCTTCAGTCAATGGATACAAGAATAATTTTGTGGAAAGTGATCTTTATCAGCAACTAATAAGAATCATTTATATTTTCTTTCTTTAATACAAATATTGATGAAAACACAAATATCAATTAAGATGTAAATTTAGGAAAATAAATTGAAAAAGCAATGAACAAAACAAATTCAATTAGATATCTGAATAGCTGAGGCAAACCTTAATATTCTAGTAATTAGGTGTTTATTTCTATCTCTCAGACAGTCGCTATATTTCATTAGCTATTTAAGGAGTACGAGCGTATTATTTTATGTTGGCACATTAAAATCATTATTATCCTCATCATTTTATGCCTGCTCTCTATATTGGCATGGGTTGGAAATGTAATCATAATCCAAGTAACTCCTTATTCACAATTACTGCCCCTCCAAATGGGTCGGAGCACTATACCATTCGTGAACACAACATGGTTGCTATGGTTACACACTCATCTTAACAAAAAGCACTTTACATCATGTACTGTATGCATTTTAATGACACCACTACTAGAGAGGTTGCCTTGTTTCCAGAAATATAAAACAGTCATCTATACAAATTCTTCCAAAGCAAATACAATCATGAGTGGGAATAGATCGAGAGTGATGACTAAGTGAGTAAAAGATGAAAAATTATAAGCATGACTGGGGAACATTGGGATATGATATGATATAAAACTATTCCATTTCCCCAACCAAAACAGCTTTTAAATCATTATTAATATGTAATTTTATTCATATGATTTTTAAGTCTTGTTTCTGGAGGAATTGCAACCATTTTATATGATAAAACATATACATTAACCATATGGATCAAAAGTTTACTTCCATATTTTTTTAAACAGAATTATTCATTGAATATTATTTTAACTTGAAAGAGAAAGCAGCAACAAAAAATAAACGTATCTGTGAATATGTGTGCAAGTGTATATATATATATAATGGGTATATAAAGCAAAGTGATATTTGACTTCAACTGGGACCAATAGACTCACATTAAAAAACTATAGATCTATTGTAATACATGTGATAAAGATAACCAAACTCAAAGAATATAAACTGAAATTAGTTTTTGCCAATAGTAATATGTTAGTTAATTACATTAAACAAAAAATAGTAAAATATGAGATAATAAATATGGAGATCTCACTAATATTATATATATAATGTAGATATATATATTATGTAGATATATATCTCAAGTGTTTGTCAATAATATGTCAAAAAGAAACATTTATCAAATACATATGCAATTTGCTAAGTAATATATGATTATTAACCAACATAAAACAGCCCTAGGCAAGTGAATGAGAACATAATGTAGTAAGTTTTAAAGAATTTGAAAATTCACAGTTGCATAGTTATAAACTTGGACATACAGTTCTATTTACTTTCATCATATAATTATTTAGGACAATCAGGGTGGTTGGCTGATTTGTCAGAGCCTCAAATAAAATGCCTTGTGATATTATATCCCCTCTTTACATTATGGTTTCAGCTTTTGACTTTCACCATTGGGGTTGATAAAATAAAATACTAGTCAGGTACTGGAGCTAATTTAATTAACCGCTGATCTTTGCCAGCATGCAGACATTGCAGTAGAGTTGAAATCTCTGCCCAACCATGGTACCTTTAGCTGCAGCCACTGAGGTCATGCCTGTCTGTTCTGCATTGGCCTAAACAGCTACAAGTGTTGATGCAGTCAACGTGGACCACCCCCTTCGCAAAGCTAGGCCATAGTGGTACTTTGACATGTGACCACAACACAGCACAACCCCCCCCACACACACACACACACATCCTATCATTCACTCAAACATACACACACAGTCAATAAAAGAAAACTTTATTAAAAGGAAGAATACAAAGAAAAATAAGATTAGTTTGAGAAAATAATCAATCAACTCTCCCCATTTCATTTAACATGGCCTTGCCATGTGGAAAAAAGAAATGATTATAAAAAACAGAATAAGTAAAAACAGTTCATATGAAATAGAAGTACAAGGCTAGGAAAGGTATTTAGAGAAGAAGAAAAATATAACTATACTTATCAAAAGTTCGATACCCTGTTTGAGTAACAATGCAGGAAAACTGTACATTAAATTGACTCACCTGAAAAAAACAAAGTTAGAAAAGAGCGATTAGCTTGTGTAACGAAATGTTGAATGGATTTAGCTGATGCAATGAAAAAGGTATTACATAATGAAACAGTAAGATATTTAATGAAGACTTAAGAAGAAACTTCAACATACTTATAAACACTTAGCTTTTAAGAAAATATAATCACTTGCAAATAAAATTAAAAAAAACAACGTAGGTGCCTTTGATGAAAGTGACCATTATTTATAGTTTTAAATGTAATGGTGTGTAAAGAGGCAACAAAATAAAAGAGCTACCTATATAAAAGACAAAGTGGAAGAAAACTGATAATATAAAAGAGTTTGGTAGAATTTGAAGGTAAAAAATCTTAATAAAAGAAAGCTGACATAGAAATGCAACCATCTAATTAAATATAAATAAATGCACAGTAAAGAAAAAAGAAAAAAACAAGTGCCAAAATGTTTACAATGGAAGTTGTGGGGAAAAGAGAGACGAAAACCGGGATATTGAGTTAGAAATAGAACACCAAACTATTTTTAAGCAAATACTGATTGTTATCAGTGCGGTTTGCTTTCTATAATTAAGCAACTTGCTTTCACAGGAGTACCGCAAATCAGTAAACATGTGACTGTCTGTGGAATAATTTTCTGGTAAAAACCTATCGTGAACCAAACAAAGCAGATTCAATTCTACTGCTGATAGCTGTTAGCTAAATTTACGGTGGATCCCAAATTTGATTCCATGGAATATCGAGAAATAATGAACATTTCGCTGATCTAATTAACTAGTGTTACTAGCAGTTCACTAAATAAGTTTTATTTAATGATTTAATAATATATTACAATCAATCACCACTTTTAGTTCAGTAATCAACATATCCAAATGAAAATGAATAAAATGAATTTTCTTGCTACTCATGGAGTTTTGTTCTTCTTTCAAATTATATTTTTAATTATCCAGCTGTAGAAACATTGTCAAAAAGAGATAAGAGGACTCTTTAGTTATGCTGAGAACACAGCAGCCTTTCTATGATATTGGTGTGGACACAAGTACTCCCAATGCACTCTGTAGGGTAGTCGATGATGGGAAGTATATCCACTCTTAGAACACTTGCCAAACAAAGGGTCAAGAGGACATTTCAGTTGTGTCAAAGATGTGACAACCTCCATAACGTTGGTGCCATGATAAACTACATCTGTTCAGCCCTTGTTTGGGTACTAAATGATGATGATGATGATGATGATGAAGGGTCTTATCGGAATGCCTTGCTAAAGAATCTCCCTGTGCCTCTTGCCGTATCTGGGCACAATAAGAAGACTGCGGAATCTGCTACCCATGAAGAAATTGCCATTGGGTACCAGAGGACAAGGCTGATCTTCAGGCATTTGCTGCCAGCACAGCCAAAGACCTAGGCTGTGTTCCCCCAAAGGGTGCTCTCAGCCTTAGTCGACCTGGTCCAAAACCCAGACTCATCAGGCTGTCTTTTTCGGACTTCGCTGAGGCAATTTCATATCATCTGGCCTCTGTTAAAGCTGGGCATGAAAATTGGATTACCTTCCGAACACACACAGGCCTACCACCCCATGTATGTCCAAAGCTACGTGCTGCAGCTTCCTTGAATCGGAACTCAGCACAACATGAAAGTTTTAGTCTGCGTGATAATAGGCAGATCTGGAGGTTTGTTAAGGCTGGTGAAACGTGGAAGAGAGCGTGAAAATTGTATTACCTTCCGAACACGCCCATGCATACCACCCCATGTACGTCCAAAGCTATGTGTTGCAGCTTCCTTGAATCGGAACTCAGCACAACATGAAAGTTTTAGTCTGCGTGATAATAGGCAGATCTGGAGGTTTGTTAAGGCTGGTGAAACGTGGAAGAGAGATACCAGCTGGTCTGAGTGTGCTCTACCCACAATAACTGGCAATGAAAAAACTGCAACAACTCTGGGTAACTAAACCAGAACAACCTGCCATCCTCTACACACCATCATAAACTGCAAGCAGGGTACAAATTGTTGTCCTTAAATGCTCGTAGTTTATGCAACAAGATACATCTGTTTAACTCCTATGTCAGAAGCATCGACCCTGACTTCATCACAGTCACGGAGACATGGGCACATTCCTTACTCTGTGATGGGGTTTTCAGCATTACTGGCTACAACCTTTTCCGCAAGGACAGCATTAATCGCCGTGGTGGTGGTGTGATGGTCTACGTTCATTCAAACTTTTCGGTAATTCCTTGCGTTGATTTGAACGAATCACAAGCAGAAGTTTTTTTTGTGACATACGTGTGACCATGTCAACACATCTGCTTGGTGTTGTTTATCACCCCCCCAAACTACCATCAGGACACACAGCTTTGCGATATCCTCAGAGCTGCTGCCAGGAAAACAGCTACTTTAACAGTGTTTATTGCAGGTGACTTAAATCATCCTGAGATCGATTGGGAAACCTTTTGTTGGCCACAAAGTGCAAACGATTTCCTTGAGCTAGTGCTGGACTCAAACTGGTCACAAGTAGTCACCTCTCTAACAAGAGGTGACAACACTTTGGACCTGATCTTCACCACTACTCCTGAAGTGGTTATCAGTTGTACTACTGAGGAACCTCTAGGCGACTCTGATCATGCTATGATCATTGCTAATCTGGCTCTTGCGGGCAGCAACAAAAACCAGAACCATCTCCAATCTGCTTGCTTTGATTGGAAGAAAGCAGATTGGAACTTGTACTGCACTGAATTACAGTACCCAAACTGGCATGAGTTCTATAACTCTGGAGATGTGAACACTATACTCCAGATCATCCTGGACTCAATATGGATAGCGTGTGCAGCATCGGTGCCACGTACGCAGAAAAAACACCACCCCAAAAGTGCAATTTGGGAAACTTCAGCGGTCCGACTTGCCAGGAAAAAACGTCAGAACGCTGAACGGGAATATAAACTGCATAAATCAGATGCCAACAGAAAAAAGCGGAATAAATCTTCCAACCATCTCAAGCAAGTGACAAAAAAGGCAGTGCTTGAATTTGAACAGTGCATAGCAACCAATCCTGACAGTAAGGTGTTCTGGAAATATGTTCATTCAAAGCAGAGACCTCACTCTCTAGTTGGTCCTCTTCGCAATCCCCACACAAGCCATATCACTGACGATCCCAAAGAATGCGCAGAACTCATTGCTGAGTGCTATGCAAGCATTTTTACTGTTGAAAACCAGAATGTACCATCTCCACCATCTCTAACATCAAATTCCATAACAACTATGGAATTTACACCTGCAATGTTGCGACGTCACCTTAAGAATAAGCGCAACTATGCCTCCCCTGGTCTTGATGGTGTTACATACCTGCTTCTCAAACGTGGCAGGTGCTTCCTTTTGCACCAGCTTTCTTTCTTCTTTCAATACTGTCTCAACAATGGTGCTACTCCGGAGCAGTGGAAAGCTGCCAGTGTCATTCCCCTGTTCAAAAAGGGCGACCGCACGTCACCTGTCAACTATCGTCCAGTCAGTCTAACTAGCTGTACTGCCAAACTGATGGAATCCTGTGTCAGAGAAACACTTTGGAACTGCTGGAGCTCTCACAGCCTCATCCGGCCCTCGCAGTTTGGATTTATCCATAACTCCAGCTTATCGAGTTCCTTGAAGACATTTCCCAGATCACTGACAGCGGCTCATGGGTGGATGTGTTTACCTTGACTTCGCTAAGGCTTTTCATTCTGTGCCACACACAAAAGACTTATGGCAAAACTCTCTGCAATGGGTGTGAGGGATGATCTTTTTTAACTGGTTGAAATCCTTCATTCTCAGCCGAAAAGAGGTAGTCACGGTTCTAGGACAGCATTCTTCACCACATGAGATGTCATCTGGTGTACCACAGAGATCTGTTCTTGGTCCCCTTTTGTTTGTGGTATATATTAATGACATAGATACCAACTTAAAGAATGCCACGGTACTGAAATATGCAGATGACATCAAGCTGTACCTTGAGATAAAAAGGAAAGATCCTGAAATCTATAACTCTTTCCTACAATCAGACCTGGACACAATGTAGCAATGGATCACAGACTTGCAACTGAAGCTGGCTGTGGACAAGTGTACCACTATGCATTTTGGGAGGAAAAATCCAGCGTCCTCATAATCCCTCCACAACACTGATATCAAGAAGTCCTCTTGTGAACGTAACCTGGGCATTACTGTCAGCAACGATTTGCATTGGAAAAAGCATGTCTCTAAGATTGTTAAGAAGGCCGAGGGTGTCTTGGCATCACTCAGCAAGACCTATGTTAGCCGCTCTCCAGCCATCTATTTAAAGCTGTATACAGCTATGGTACGACCACACTTGGAATTCGCATCATCAGTCTGGAACCCCTATCTTGCCCAGAACATTGACCTCCTGGAAACTGCTCAGAGACGTGCAATCAAGCGCATACCCTCCATCAGACACCTACCATACTCTGAACGCCTTGCTTCCCTGCGCATGGATACATTGAAGCTCCGACATCTGGCAATGGACTTGGTAAACACCCACAAAGTTATTAACCGTCTCGCCAACAACAACCCTGATTTTGATCTCCATGTGTCTAACACACGTGGACCTGCCTACAAAATCAGAAAAAAGCACAGCTCCCATGACTTTCAGAAACATTTTTTCGCGCTCAGAGTTGCTGAAGCATGGAACAAACTGCCTGCGTCAGTTGTTAGCTGCCGAGACACTGCATCCTTTAAAATCCTCATGCTTCCCGAAATTCGCCAAAACTACACCTGATGTACCCCTTCCATACACATACACATGTGTATATCATGACTCATGCACTGTTCATTTTCCTGACGTTTGTACATTACCCTATGTACTATACATACACTTTTTGATGAGTTGTAGTGCACCTGAGCACTGTACACAATATTTTCATTATTATTATTATTATTATTATGATAATTCTAAAACTAAAGAAGTAGTGTTTGGCTCATTCTCTAGTGGTATTTGATTGGAAAAAGATTTATTATGAATGCTATCAAACTAAGTTAGTCTATAAGATACAAATGTGACATTTAAAGTTTAATACATTGAATCCACCAGCCTGGTATTCCATTTCCAACCATGTCTGATTACATCCTGCCAACCCTGTATTCTGTTCTGCTGTGTACTTCTGTTTACTCTTGTTACTATACCATTTTCTGCTCAAATCAATGATCATATTACATATTTACTTTAAGTCCAAGTTCTTTAGTAAGGCATTGCTGTGATTTTTGTCAAGTTCATACATTTATTATCTTTTCTCTGGTTTAATTAATAAATACAAAGTTTTCATTGATTTTCATGTGGATGGCCAGGGTAAGGGAACATAAATATGGCTTGTGGAAGAAGGGAATCATGGTTCAAAGAGTTATAGGAATAAATTATTTGATTTTTGTATATAGTTTTAAATAAAGTATTATGAATATTATTTGAAGCCACATTTTCAACAAGGGCTCAGCTGGATTCGTTTTTACTCTGCCTTTTCTGGGCAATAACAACTTTATGAAGAATATTTTTACAGATATCCAAATAACTAGAGCAGTGGTTGCCAACTTGTGATTCATTAACCCGTAGTATCGGGATCCATCAACTTGTTAAGTAGACAAGCCTTTCATCCATGGAAGAACTATTTTAACTAAACAGAGTACTTGACAGTGAAAATGTGTGGAACCACAGGATTAGAGCCCTCAAATATGATACATACATGAGAAATCAGTATTAAATAGGTCAATTTAAAATAATCATAAGTAATATTACATTTGTTCTAAATATATGTTATGAATTTTCTTCATTCGTTCCACAGAGAAACAGAAAATTTAAATCGTTGATATTACATATATCATCATCATCATCATTACTGCCACCATTTTCAACTTCTGTTTTATAATGTCTGCAAGTTTTCTTTAAAGAAAATCATTTCTCAGTACAGTCATTTTATCTGTGAAGTCCATATTATGAGATTTGCTGACCTCACTGTCTTTGTTTTCCTCTACCATGAGTAACATCCACTGACAGCTAATAGCATTTTTCAGCCAACATTCATTGTCTATTTGCATCACGTGCCCATACAGGTGCAGTCATCTCTGTAGCAAATATTGGTCATTAATTTTAATATGCAGCCCATTTTCTTAGGTCACCAGTACTCTGCTATTCATAATATTAAGACATACACTATTTCATTAAACATGGCTATTTCTATTTCAGCTTGCGATGAAGGCTATATGGACGAACTAAATGCACTTACATTGCATATGAACTGACTATATAGTAAAAAGTAAAAGCACCATGTCCTGACTGCCACAGTCCACTCAATGAACTATTATATGATAGCAGAGTTGGTAAAATGTAGGACAAAATGCCTTGTAGTATTTGATCCAACTCTCAAAACCCAAATTGAATGTACATTTCACCCTTTCAAGGTTGATAAAATAAGTACAAGCCTAAGGTGATGGATTCCAAAACGATTCCCACTAGTTTATATTCTGGTGCTTTGTGTTCTCAGCTGAAATCAAATTGTGGCCTACTTGAGAAGTACTCATAATCTGTTACTCAGGTTAACACTATAACTTAGCATTTGGGTGACTTTAGCAGAGTCCATGGCAAGCATTCAATGCAGGTCTCATGTTTGAAGCTATCCACTTTCTGCCCTTTCACCTTTCACATGATCCAGAAAGGTTCACCAGCACTGCCACTCCCTCCTTGATGAAACATTTAAATAAGTGTCTAACCACATTTAAATGAATTCTATCCAGAATGTGAGTGAATGAGGAACAATGAACAATATAGGCAGATTATCTGTAGTAACTGGTGACGCAGAAGTTTCATTTGATTCAATGATGTGTAATGTTATCACTCAAAGGAGGTCAAGTACCAATGAGTTTAAAGAGCCACTAAGCACAAAAAAATAACATCGAAATAAATAAAATTTATATTTTATGTTAGGAAAAGAAGGCAGGATATACTTGAAAACACCTAGTCTCATAAAGGATATTAGGAAGTTATATATGGTATTGCAGCTCCTAATACATAGTAACACTAAGAAACATATCTATTACTCCTATTTATAAAATAGGAAATATATTTAAATCAACACCACCATTGCCATCATCATCATTTTTACATCCACTTTTTTATACTGACATGGACTAGATGGGGCATTTTGAGGCAGTATTTTACAGTTGCATCTCCTTTTCTTTATTAAATATATAACAATGGATTGTGTACAGAGATCATGTACACACGAACATATAAGTCTTTGTCATACGTATTACAGAATCAATACTGACCAGATAGGGAAATATATCATTACAGAATTAAGAAAATATATTATCCCCCTCTCCTCCCAAAAAAATCAAACTGTTTTTCAATAGTAAATCAATGAAGATGATGAAAGATAATGAAATATAAAGAACATACCAATATTTTACAGTCAAAGGATTAAGCATAAAGAAAAATATAAGGAAACATTGTCACAAATGGTTAATGTCAATTCTATATTCCTATTTATCCTAGGTAATATCAGGCTTTTCAAAAATCTATTAAAGCTACAATGAATTTTCTTTAACATTATAGAATCCTAAAGAAAATTATAAATAGATATTGATCACAGTAATTTGAGGAGTAATTAAAATGTTGGTGATGCATGTATGTTGTTTTTTTATATATTAGTTATAGTTTCTAAACATTTCTCATTGTCTTCAAGAAACATTTATATGGTTACATTTTAATACTTCAAGAAAAATTCATAAATTGATAAAAAAATATATTTTTGTTTCATTTTTATTTTTTTGTCTGTAAATGTATGTACATTTTCCAATATTCTAATTGTACATTATATATTTCCCAAAAACAGAAGCCATCCATAAATTATAGTCTGAACTGCCAAGATAACTATCATAAAACAAAAACAATATCAAACCTGTAACAGATTAATTCAGTTGAATGCACAACATTTACAGCTCAATGCCTTAATTTGTAGGCTATTATAAATATGCAAGATATAAATGAATTTTCTAAGTAAAATAATTAATTCGCATTTGAGTTTCTGTTTATTGTTCTGAAAAGAAACTATTACAGAATCTTGAAATGTAATATGGCAGGCACAAAAAGTCGAAATAGGAGTGGAACAAAAAGGAATATTCATAAACGATTTTCAAAATCTTTTGTCAAAAGTCATCTTGGCAAACCACTTGCTGAATGAATTGCATTCACATACATCAGTATGCCAAACAAAAATCAAAAGATACTAAATCAACACAAGAAATAAAGAGTAAAAAACAAAAAGAAGCAGCAGGAGTTATTTCAAACACTGAATGAGTCTAAAATTTTATATTCTAAATTATTTCATTTTGACTATTTTCCTTCAAATGAATGCCAAAATATTTATTTAAATATATTAAAATAAATACATACTGGAATTGTATAGAGTTCATTGTATAATAAATTAGGGTGTATCCAGTAATATAAAATTAGACAAAGGATTAAATGTTTTTGTATTTGTTTTGCAAGACTTTTGATGTGAAATCATGTGTTGAAACAGATATTGTTATAGTTCAGGAAGGTGTTGCTGCTGATAAAAACTCACTCACCACTAGAATTTCGCTTCACTTCATTATTAGTTGAATAAATAATCCATTCATTGGTTAGATTAGTAATTCAGTGGTTGTTTAATTGTTTATTGTCAAAGCTCTTTTGTCACACAACTATTCGTGCTACTGTATGTCTCCTTTTCGTTGTTGTTTTACTCCATCTTGTCTTTTTGAGGTGTATATCTTATCTGCACAAGTGCATTTGTTTGTCTCTGTGAGAGGATAAGATAAGGACAAACAAAAACAAATCGCATAGGATATACGGACAGACACACACAGGGAATACAAAAAATAGAATAACTACATAGTGAAGACACACATATGCACAAAGACTTGGAGGAGGAACGAAACATAGACACACATACACACATATTTTAAACACTGAAGTTTATAGGAGTAGCAACACATGGATACACAAATATGCACACACAAACGCACATGCATGCACAGACCAAATGCACACCTCAAAAAGACAAGATGGACTAAAATAGAATAAAGGAAAAAAGGAGATTAACAAAAATAGTCTTTGAGGAGGGCAGAGGATGTTTGAGTAACGAAAGAGCATTGACAATAAACATGACAATTAACTATTATCTGGATACTAAACAAATCGATGAATGGATTAGTTACTCAATTAATAATAAGCTGAAATGAAAGTGCATGTGTTTTTATTGGCTGCAATGACCCTCCAAAAGTATAACAATATATACAAAATGTTATCTGTTCAGCTTTTTATATCATCCCAATACAATCTCTAGTTCAATTCTTAGTTCTTAACATACAGAATGTTTCCTTAAAACAGCAAATTGGCAGAGTTGTTAGGGTGCCAGGCTGAATGCTACAGTATATTTTTTGGTTCATTGTACACTGAATTCAAATTTGACTGAGGTCAATTTTGCCTTTCATTCTTTCTAGGTCAATAAAAAGTACCAGTACAAGAATAGTGGTTTGGTGGAATTGTTAATGAATCAGTATGTGATTTAGCTCTGCACATTCTGAGTTCAAGCCTGCAACTGGAAGATAGTATTAGCAATGGAAAAATCAATGTAAACATTATTTCTTTAGTACAAACTGACAATCAGTTCTTTTCTTCGATTTTTCTTTAAATTCTTAATAGTTTGACTTTTCAATAGAAATAGCAATGATACATAAAACCTTAATTATCTATATGGTTCATTTGATTAAAATAAAACAGGAAGGAATTTTCTTTTTCCATGATGCAATGCTTCTCTTATACAGGTAGGTGTCTATCTGTTTCTAAAGCTAGGTGAAAAGCCAATGTGTTCTGCCCATAAATAGGATTTATACTAGCAGTTCAGTATTTTATTCAGTTAGTTATTTCTCAACAATTAACAATTAAACAACTCCACTAATTTTTTTTTTTCTGTGTAGCATAACTTTTATTTAGTGAAACTGATGCAGGCAATTTTGTGTGGTTAAGAGGTTTGTTTTGTAACAATGTGGATTGTAATTCAGTATCACGTGGTTCCTTGAGCAAGAGTCTCCACCTATAGCCTAGGGCTTATCAATGCCATGAGAATGATATTTGGTTGATAGAAACTGAGTGAAAGCCTACCATGTACGAGGTGGTATCAAAAAGTTTCCAACCTAGTTCTGTAGGCTGCCAACAACAGATGGCAACACACAGCTGCATGCACAGTGAGAGCTAGCTGTGACCTTCATGTGCCAGAGTTCCTAGTGACATTACTGTGTTCACTTCACAAGTTGTGAAATTTATGTTTTTGTGACCACAGCTATGTCGTAGCCTGCAATATTGTCATAAACAGGAAGTTGGAACAAGGAGCCAATGTGAAATGTTGCATTCAACTTGGGAACTCGGCTAAAGAGACATTGAGCATGCTTCGGCAAGCTTACAGCAATGGGGCAATGGGTTGTACACAATGTTTTGAGTTGCATGGGCACTTTAAAAGTGGAAGAATGTCCCTGGAAGATGATGAGTGATCTGGAAGACCTGCCACATGCGTCAGCCCCAAAAATGTGGATAATTTATCCCCATGGCCAGACAGTCAATCGAGAGTTCTACTGCAACGTTTTGAGGTGTTTGAGGGAGGACGTTCAGCAAAAGTGACCAGAGCACAAAGAATTAGATTCTTTATGATAACAATGCACCCTGTCACTGAGCTCTCCTCACTTGTGTGTTTCTTGCTCAAAACAACATTGTATCACTTCCGCACCCACCCTATTTGCCACATTTAGCACATGTAGACTTCCATCTCTTCTCCAAGCTGAAAATGCAGCTCAAAGGTCATCGTTTTAACACCATTGCCAAGATCTAGAGTGAATCACAGAAGGTCCTCAACTCACTTATGGAAAACGACTTCCACACCTGATTCCAAAAGTGGCAGGAACTCTGGGACTAGTGTATTGCCGCACAAGGTGACTATTTTGAAGGTAAATATATATATTTTTTTTAACATAACTAGTCCGGGAACTTTTTGATACCACCTTGTATATGCATGTAAATGTATGTCTCTATGAGTCTCTTCAGGCTGAGATTTAAAAACAAGCAATGCTATTTTATTTTAAGCCTTGCATAAACAATATATTTAACAACTTATCAGTTTAGGTGCAATAAGTACCACACTTAGAAATAATATGTAGGCTTGCATCAGAAAGGGAATCTGGCTATAAATAAACCAATCTTTCAACACATTCCAGCATAGAAAAACGGGTGTAATGATGATGATGAATGAAATATATAAACTTACATGTAACAATGACCTATTCATTGGGACAAACAATGTTACTGGGTCAAAATAGAACTAGCAAGAAGTATTAAAAATATAAGCCAAAGATCACTATAAAGTATCCCTATAGAAATTGGATAAAGTATTTTTTTACATAGTTATGTTTCTAATTATTTCATTGTGTAAGAGCTAAGCTAATTCCTTGTAGACATTCTCTTAGTATCAAAGAATTAAATAAATATTTGTTTTGGGGTTTCTGTGCTACCAAGAAAATGTATTGTATTAAGTATGGTCAGAATACAATGTTTCCTCCAAAAGCATTTGATAAAAAAAATTGAATGCTTATTGTGGTAAATATGCCATAGATAAAAACAATGGTTCAAGTATAATCAACAAATATTTTTTTTAAATTACAGAAAAAAATGAAATGGAAAGCAAATTATGATAAACTGATTGTATTGAAACTAGAGTTAATTCTAAATGTCATTACCAAATGATTGCTTATATATTGATGTTCTTATTCGAACAAATAATTCTTTCATTATATATTGCATTGTTGTTAAAAACTGAATTCATAACAAAAGAAAAGAAGAAAGTAAAACATCCAATTCCTTACTAAATTATCTTTAAAAAATAAACTTAAAACATCATCATCATAGAAAAACATCAGCATGTTTAGATTGGCGCAATACACATACAAACTTTTAATGAACTCATTAAATACTGAAAATAGATATGCTTTCCTATTGTCAAATATCTATACTAAAAGTGAAGTGTTATTGATCTGTGACTTGAACAGATGAGCAATCTGTGACTTGCACAGATGTGCAATCTCTGACAAGATTTCATTTACTATACATTCTGTATTTCTAACTGACAGTACTTCACATTTAAGTAACCATCCCATATATCTGCAGTATCAAAAATCTGTTTGTGTATGTGTGTGTATATATAAAAGTGCATCTGTGTGTGTGTATGGATGTGTGTTACAGAGTGTACTAAATGCATTTTATTTTGGCACCAACCCTAGAAAGGCTGCCTTACAAATATTCAGAAATAGTATGCATGATATTGCAGGCTTTCAATAGTTAACTAGAATCAGTTTTATGTTTGAGTTATTTCATACTAGATGTAGAAATGGTAGAGTATCAGATGATATTTCTTTCTAGTTTGTTAATTGATAAAAGATGTTATCAAAATACATTTAGCAGCTTAAAGCAAATTTGACACTCAAATAGAAAAGTATGGCTTCTCTAATATAAACATAAGCACATAATTTCCTTCTTTGGAGCAACGTTTTCATGGAACTCATCACACTTACAGTGTTGTTACAACTGAGAATTATATCTTTTAAACCATTTTTTAGATGCTTAAAACGTGTCAAATTTCAAGTTTTCTTTTTCAAATATTCATCAAGTCATTTTCAAAATATTAATTATAAGGCTGAATGCAAAGTATTTAGAGAGAGAGAGAGAGAGAGAGAGAGAGAGAGAGGAGAGAGAGAGGAGAGAGAGATGAGAGAGAGAGACGAAAGTTGAGAATGAGAGTATTATTATTATTATTCCCTTCAAAAGGCAATTCATTTGAACCAATTATTTGCATCTATGTATTTAGGTCATCTAATTAATGGTAATAGCCAGATTAAGAATATGAAATAAAGAATTTTCAATGTTTTTAACTAGACAGAGACACACACTTGAAGAAAAAATCTTTTCATCATATTGATTTGATAATACAATGCTAATACAATAATATAAAAGCAATGGAGACTATGGTTATTTTGTTTGTAATGGCAACATAAGTCTGGTGTATAGTTTAAGAAGAAAACAGGAAAAAAATTGTGGAAAAGTAAAAGTTATCCAAGGTTTCTAGCATTAAAAGAAGAGTAAGCATTTGTTTCATTTCAAGTAAAGATATCCCAAGCAAAACCTAAAAATAGTTATCTACAATAATATTAAGGATTAGAAAATAATTTCACACACAGATAACTAAAATAAAGACATTACTTCATGTCACTATGGAAACAAATATGTTGCATCTTAAACTTTTTGTATAAATCATTGAAAACAGCTGTTAAACACTTTATGGAATGTGACAGAAATCCCAAATATTATCTCATTTGCATATATATGATATATATTTAGCACAAAATAACAAGATTATTTTTAAAGATATTTTCTTTTCAATTTAACTTTTTTAATGCATTTTTGTTACAAACCCATACAATTTCTTACTGTGATATGTTGTTTAATTCCTTCAATTTCATATGTAGCAAAATGCTTCTACATCTGCTCTGCAGATTGAATGAGTTATGTAAAATTTTAATTTGTGAGATATTTTCATAGTAACTGAGTAATTATGAGATAACAACTACTTCACAATAAAAGAATTCTAATATAGTTGATGAAATAAACCAAGAAATTTTAATTTATTAGAATTAGACAATTTTGGTAAAAAAAATAAAAAAAATAAAGAGCAGGGTGTGGTTGTAGATAAACATTAAGAAAACATAACTATCTATCAGATAAATAAAGGGTGGGGTAGAGAGTAAGATAATAGGAATGGAATTATATAACTATCCAAAGTTAGTTTTCACAAATGAAATGAATTAAGTTTAGAATGAGCAAGTATTCTGCTTTCTTCTAAACATTGTATTCCTTATTCCTAGACTAAATATTTTATTTCTTCAATATCTCATGATTATTGTATGTAATATCAATCTACTTTAAAAAAAAAAAACTGATGTGAGAGGCAACTAGAAGGTGTGGTTCCAGCAAGGACAACAAGCTGTAAAACATAACCTCAAAAAGCAACTGATTCCATCATGAATAGAAAGCTTGCCATGGGTCCATCAAGGCTAACCATTGCTTTAGCAGGGACATTGACATTAAAACACATAGTGTTAAGAAACTACATGGAACTTACCAAAGACAATCTGCTGGTTAAATAAATACCAGAATTCTTCACAATGGTGAGTATTTAGCCAGAAGAGAAATTTCACTCAAATACCAATTACTAAAACTACCATTGAAATATATAATATATCATATCATTATTGGCAGTATCGGTAGAGGGTCGGACATGCTTTCCAGCATAGTTACGTCCCTTTACGATATGAGTTCAAATCCCGCCATGGTTAACTTTGCCTTTCAACCTTACAAGGTCAATAAAATAAAGTACCAGTAATGTACTGGGTAATTGCTGGTCCTGTGCCAAAAGTAGAAACAATTATATAACATACACTGGCGGTGGATTGGCAGTATGAGTAGAGGGTCACACACCATGCTTTCCAGCATAGTTACGTCCCTTTACGGTCTGAGTTCAAATCAAGTTGAGGTTAACTTTACCTTTCATCCTTACGGGGTTGATAAAATAAAGTACCTGTAATGCACTTGGTAATTGCTGGCCTTGTGCCAAAAAGTAGAAACAATTATATAACATACACTATTATTTTAAAATATCTTAATGATTTCCTTCCAAGATCATTAAAGAAACATTACAAGCAGCTTGCTTAATTATGTGGAAAATTGTACCCTAAGAAAATGAAATAATAGTTTATACACACACCTGTGTGTGTGTATGTGTATATATATATATATATCATCATCGGTTAACGTCCATATATATATATATATCATCATTATCGTTTATCGTCTATATATATACACACACACACATATATATATATATATATACACATACACACACGATTACATTATACCAGACCATTTGGAAATAAATTAAATATAATTGTTTCTACTTTAGGCACAAGGCCAGCAATTACCCAGTGCATCACTGGTACTTTATTTTATCGACCCCGTAAGGATGAAAGGCAAAGTCAACCTCAGCGGGATTTGAACTCAGAAATACTAAATTAAGCTTATTTAGTCTAAAATCTGAAAATAGCCACAGTAATAATGAATGACAGTATTCTACTTTTCAAGAGACAAGCTTTGATTTCAAACTGAATTTTGTTCAATGAATATTTAATTTTTTTTTAAATAATAACCGTGAGCAACTTTACTAATCACCTACAGTTAAGACAGACATACTACACTACGACAACTACTAATCCTGGTGATTATTTAGATGATAACAACAATAGTAATTTTGGTAAGGAGCTAAGTAAGCCATTTGTTGTTGTTTTTAATTTGATTGCACTAACATTAGAAGTTTGAATGAAATTACAACTAAAAAGATATACAAAGTAAACAGATGATAAAGATGTTCTGATATTAAAGTAATAACTGCAGAGGGGAAAAAATGTAAAATTAGATTATATGGAACTTAAAAAGTCCTGCCTAATCAGCAGGTGACTGAAATAGGGGCAAATAGTGATGCTGGTAATGATACTGTTTTCAGTAAATATATATTTTATTAATGAATCAGAATAGCAAGCAGAGGTTATTGTAGATTACACATGCCCAAGATGCAGCACAGTGAAATTGAATGCATAGTCTCATAATTGTAAAATGTGTTTTGTAACAATACAGCCAGGCCTGTGCACACATCAAGAAAATAGAGGCAAGTATAGCAAATATGACAACAAGTGCTCAGTTGATAACAGGAGCAGTTGTAATGTGGGAGAGTGTTTACATTATGGGAAAACTGAGAAAAATAAAAACAAATGGTAAATAAATCTACAAATAGAAGAAATGAAGCGAATTATCTTTAATATGTATACAATGTGAAGAGGAAGGAAACAAGATATAATCTATGTAATCAGTCAACCAGTTAGGAAGAGTAGCAAAATCTTACTCAAACCTCCTCTTAAAACCTTAAAGAAAAAGCATACTAGACGATGATGCCATAGGTAAATAAAAAAACAAAAATAATCAGGGTTAGAATGCCTTTGACAATAGGTCTGGCCGATCAAGGATAATTTGAGGTGAAAGAGCAACAAGGACAAAAAAATAAGTTCCAAAGGAATACAATTTTGAACAAAAGCTTGCTAATTCAGAAACCATTAGACTAATGGTAATTACAGAAAGTTAAAGAACAGCATTTCAACATGCAAGTGGTTGTAATAAATTAGAAAATGAAAGTTTGTCAACTAGTTACATGCCTTGTTTTTAAATCAAAAACTGCAATCTATAACATTTTTTCAGTGTGGTAACTGCTCTTATGAGAAGTATTGAACTAAATCAGAGTTCAAGTCCTTTTTGCGCTGAAAAAAAGATGAAGATTTGACAAGGTGTAAGCATGGGATTCCCGTAAGGAGTCATCGGAGCTGGTGAGACTTAAGCACTTGTAAATTTAGGAAAGTCTTTAGTTTGTGAGCTTTTCATAACTAATATGTAGAGTTCTGCCGAAGAGGGTTGTGGGGTGCCTTCAGTAATGGCACAACAATCCCTCAAGTGATGATGCTGCAAAAGACACACCTAATATACACTGTAAATTAGTTGGTAATAGGAAAGATATTCAGATGTAGTTCAAAGAAACTCTGTAATGATGTGATCACCTCTCTAGTGTTAGTACCATAATAAAGCACACCCAGTACACAGTATTGAGTATGGGTACATATGTAAGTGAGATGCAGCCCCCTGATCTGTATGAGAAGTTAGTAGCTCTAGCTAAGTAATGACATTGTTTGTGGCAACCTGTCCAACCCTTGTTAACAGATGAAACAGATGATGGCTCTTTCTTTTGTTACAAACAACATGTGTGCAATTAGAAAGATATTTAGTTGCAATTCCTTACACATAAAAACAGAACACAGAGACACACATGCAGTTACACAATGAATAGAGCCATGTGTTTACCAATATTATATATATATATATATATACACACACACACACATATACATACATGACCTTAGGCAGTACAATTTTAGTTCATCTAAGCAGGATATTTAATCATTGGGAGTTTATGACTTACCAGGTAAACAACAGCAACAGATACCCACAAATCCAAATATACAAACTAACTCATATACACAAACTCCAAATAGGATCTTGCTTTCAATTTGTTTACTACATTCAGAAGAAAGTAATATATCTATGTATATAGGCTACTCTGTTTGGCTAAAGCAATTGACCGAAACGCCATTTCAAAATTTGCTCATATCGTTCATATTTCTTGCACTGCTCCACATATAGAATATGACACAATGAGCACAAACTGTTCTGATGTTATATCTATCAGAAAGAATGCAGAGAAAATAGGAAATTCAATGTAGCAAGCTACCAGAATAAGTGTGACACAAGTGAGATAGTCGCGTGCAAATTAATGGAACAAATGGGGAAGGTATTAATATTGTGGAGGGAGGACTTGAACCAAAAAGACATTTCATTAAGTCAAGCTATCATATATGATAAGGGAAAGTCTGTTTTATATGAACTGAAAGAGGAAGAAGGTGAATATGAAATGTGTGTAGGTAGTAATGGCTAGTTTTCTGGCAAAGTGTTGCACAAAGTGTCATGTTGTTAAGATAACTGGTGAACTTGCATTTGCAGATATAGAAATAGCTAAACATTCCATACAAATATTCTAAGCTATTTTACAGAGTGATAAATATCCCGAGAATCCTATTCTCAATGTAGGTGAAACAGGGTTATATTGAAAGAGAATGTCTTTAAAAACCTTCATTTTTTTTTAAACAAAGCCTGTAACTAGGATTTGAAGTTCCCCAAAAAATAGACTAATGTTCCCTTCATAATTAGTGTTAGTATTTCCAGAACGAAGAAATTGAGGTCAATGTTGATCTATCCTGTGGAAACAACTCATGCAGTGATGGAGTTAAATAAGTTACGATTGCTTATTAACTGGAAGTTGGAGAAGAACATAAAACAAACCATTTCGGTATTGTTGTATATGGTTTGCCATCCAAAGTTACTCTTCTGTTAGACCAGACTCCTGGCCATCCTCCCCGAAGTTCAAACAAAGCATAAAGTTAACGTAAATTACATGCCCCATATAAATATTCTAGCAATTATCAAGAAAATAGCTAATGTGCAAGACCCAAAACCTGCCATGAAAGAGTAAGTTTACTGTTTACTGACTGTCATTTAATGCTTTAAAATGCTATCCACATTATTGATATGACATGGAAAACAATCACTAAAAATTGCTTGAATGCAATTTTGGAGGAGATTTTATCCAAGTCAAGAAACAACTTTCAAGTATTTGGGTCTGCAGAAGAGAGCATTGCAATTATTAAAAAACGTCCAAGTTAGCAGTAGAGGCTTGATTGAATGTAGTTACAGAAGAATGTGATATTAATCTATGAGAGGAAAGGAAAAGAATTAACTCTTTCTACAGAAGAATAAGCAGACTTGGCAAACCACCTTGACACAGAAATAAATGAGAAGAAATATGAGCCAGCATGTGTTGTCAAGATAATAACAATAAATATGTTAATGCTCAGTCTTTGAATGAGGAATATTTTGAGGTGGATCGAGGCTGGAAGCAAATTAATTTACTTAAGAGGAGTTTAAATGAAACTTTAACACCTTACTATGATGATTTCAAAATAAAAGCCATAACCCATTAGTATCACAGTGTTCCCCATGCTATCAGAGGTCACACCTCTCCTCTTACTCATTACCCCATCAAATTCCACCACCCTATCATACTTGCCATATAGCCAAGATACCATTTTTATAATCCATTTTACCCCAAGTCTATCATACTGTCTTTCGCTCACTATATATATAGGGTAGAAAAGGCTCTTCAGCTGAGTAAATATGACCAACAACCTCAAAAATTCCATGAAAAAATGTACCCAATACAGGAGGTAGTGACCAGAAGGGTACTGCTGTAAAAATACCATACAACGGTAATGTCAAGGGCATGACAGCCTTTCTAGTTTGGGTGAACTATATGATAAACACATTCTGTAAAATGGTTTGTGAGAGGAAGGGCCTCAAGCTGTAGAAAACATGCCAAAGGGTCATGAGTATAAAATCCCTAGTTTTGATAATTTACACTATATACTTTATGAAGTGGCTGGGGTTAGGGAGGGTATCTAACCATAGAAAACATGCCAGACAAAAAAGTCAAAAGGACTCTTCCACTGTGCCAAAAACATGATATCCTCCCTAGCGTTGATGATCTACAAGATAAATGCACCCAGTATGCTCTGTAAAATGATAGGTGATAAGAAAGACCTCTAGCTGTAGAAAACTTACCAGTCGAATATTACAGAACTAACTTGCTAAAATAAACAATTTTTTTTCTTTTCAATAACCATTGATTAAAATGTTTTCTTAAGCTTCAGTTATTCCTGAGATACTAGAGCACACTCAAACAAGCAATGAAGCAAAGAAATAAGATAAAAACAAAGACACCTAATTTGTTGATTTTATGTTGGATGTGTTCAACTTGGATAGGAGGAATGGTGGGTATCATTATAAAACACAATAAGAAAGTAATAAGATAGTTTTTGTGTGTGTATATGAGTGTGAGAGTGAATGAGTATATATATATGTGTGTGTATATATTTAGATAAAAATACTACAGGTTCTTTCAAGCTATCAAAACCATAAAAATTATTAATCTCTCCAAATAATTTCAAATAAAGAGTAATATTTTCTCTTCAGAATTAAATCGTCTAATGTATTTTTATTTGAATAATTGGAATTAAATTATTTTCCTTTACATGAAAACATTTTGAAATTAAGTTTTATATTCTGCTGATAATATTTCAGATAAATGACAGAGGATTAGCAGAGTCCATAGAGCAGCAATGAAAATGTCCCGCGGTATTGTGTTATGTTTCTCTCACATTCTAAGTTCGAAACCTATCATGGCCTATTTTGCAGCTACTAGCTTATTTCACATTGTTGTGTGATCCATAGAGTAGTAAATTGGCAGTATTGGTAGAAATTCAGATAACATATTTTGCAGCATATAGTTCAAACCTCTTTATGGTCTGAGCTCAACTCTCGCCATGGTTAGCTTTGCCTTTCATCCTTAAAAGGTTGATAAAATAGAGTACCATTAATATACTGGGTCGATTTAATCAACTTTCCCCTCCTCTCATATTGTTGGCCATGTTCCTAAATCAGAATCTATCATTGTGGGATCTATACAATAAGTATATCGACTATTTGTGCCACTTCTTACCTATGATCATGAATGTTGGATAATAACTGAAGGAATACGGGGTTCCCCTGGAGGGTCTTTGGAGTAATATTACTTTTGAGAGTGCATAGCTCAGAGATAAGAGAATCACTCCAGGTAGAGCTGACACTTCTCTGAATTCAAAAATCACAGTTCTAATATTACAGACATGTGGTTAGACTGTCTCAGAAAAGAATCACTGGACATATTCTATGGGAAAAACCAACTGGCAGGAGACCCAGGTGTAGAGCTTCAGCAAGATGTTTGGATAACACCCATAAGCTCAGCTGGTCTCACTTGGAGCTCCAGCCAGATTAATTGGAGACAGTTGCTTCTGGCAGGACTGCTGGAAGGACCACCCCAACAACTCTCTCAGGAATAAGGAGGTGAAGAAGAAGATGAAGGAGGAGGACAAGAAGATAAAGAAGACTATACCTCTTCCTCAAAATATGTGAATTTGAATGTTTATTTTACAAATCAGTGTTGTGAAAATGTAATTCATCATTTATCTGATAAATGAAAAACAGTTTTAAAGCCATACAATAAAATTAAACATTTTATTCTGTAATGTGGCTTGTGTTCAGAAGGGCATTCAGATATAAAATCATGCCCCAAAATGTATCTATGAGTATAGTGTGGTTTCCCACAGTCTAGAAGGACAGTAATTCCAAAAACCATGCTGACCAGCGCTGGCAAACTCATGCCAGCATAGATAAGCAAACATAAAATGATGTTCGCAATAAATTCAGTCCTTGGTTCACTAAAAATATTTCAAATGAATCCTGAAATTAAGATTTGGAGAATGGGAAACTTTGAGGTTCATGTGTACATTACATGCATTTTACCTAAGATAACAGCACATATTACAGGATGAAAAGAGGAGATATAACAATAAGACATTGAAAAAGAAAATTTTTCCTTAAACTCTTGATACCAGTATATCTATATATCTCTATAGAAAGAATGACAAAAATCATTGTTGGTTTAAAGTAACACACCACTTTATTAGTAAATACATAAAGATTTGAATAAAAAATATTTTACAAAATTAGATAAATTTGAAAATATAGTATGTACACCCTTAAAAAATATAAAATTCATGCTTAAACTGACTTTAAGTTTTAAAAAATAGTGCCATTTTGTGATATATGCTTTTACATTTCTTTGATACCAGTGAAAGTAAAGTAACTTTAGTTGATCTCCAACATGGGAAAAACAAGTTTTCTGTTACGTAAACCAAAATTTATTAATTTTATTTATTTATTTATTATTAGGTATAGTTGTAGTTACATTAATACCTATCTATTACTTTCCAAGTTTTCAATACATATGATAAAAAAAAACCCCACATCCTTGTGCTTGTTCAGCTTAATGTCAAAGTTTAGATACTTATATTAAAAAAGAGAGATGGAATTTTCTAGTGTGCAAAGACTGTGAGTGCACACTGAAAATATTGAAATTTTCACTTAGAGCTTAAGTGTAAATAGCATAGAAAGAAAGTAAAATTCTGAATTGTCATATGATGTCAACATAGCAATATGTGAAGTAAATGAAACTATGAGAAAGTGTGTTGTAATGGAACAGCAAAGAGCTGGACTAGGATCAATACAATCTCAGGATCATGGATATAATAAAGAGGTTATGACTGCTGAATTTTGGCCAAGTATACATAGCATGGTTAATGCACCAATACATCAACCAGATGACATTTTAAGATGTTTCTCACTTTTGCAATATTATGGCTTTTATATTTTTCTTCTTTTTTTTTCTCCATATTTTGTTTCTACATATGTTCTCTGTATCTGTAATTGTACTTAGTTATAAAATGATGTATTTGTCAATCAATCCAAGAATACCTCCCAGAAAAATGCGATTACAAACAAGAAGTTAGTATTTAACAAATATTTAATGGGTATGTGTATATTCTTAGCTGACTGTTGCTTAGCATTAGATCATTATTTTTATCAAGTAGACCTGTTATCAAAGGTATTCCAGACACCACCATCTAAATGTTCTTTAGACCTTATCAAATATGTATTTCTTCTTTAAAAACAAAGGTGTTATTTAAAGAAGATTTGGCTGCTATTTTTAACAGATTGAGCAACTATGTACATTTCTTTCTTGGCTCTGTTAGTTGATTGGTTGAGATAGTCAGCATCTCGCACTTGCAATGATAACATCTTTATATTCTAGAACAAAATTTTTTTTTTCCCTTTACAAGACCTAATTATAAATTAAGAATGCTTAAAGAGAATCAACACAATGCATATGCCAGGAAATGCAACACAGTAAATTTACAAATGCAATCTTGATCAGCACAACCGTGCTAATAATATGCAAGTGGCATTCAAATAAGCAATGCATAATCATGTTAAAATGTTTATTTTGAGATCAATAATATAAACAACAGATTCTTTTAACTACAAAATCCTGCTGAAAACAGATAAAATTCAAGACTACAAATCTATAAACTTCAAATAAAGATGGACTGTTAAAGATATCTATGCTTCCAACAAATTTCTCAACCACATTATTTGCAGGAACATATTATTAAAAATTTAAAAAAGGTTCCTTGCTTAATGAAATATGGATGATGACCTTTTTTTTTTTATTTACCAAGTTATCATTTCCATTGATATTTGTCAATATTTTGCCCTCTACTTCAAACAATTTCAAATTCATTGCCAACGAATATTCATATTCAGTTTTAATGTTTGAAAAAAATGATAAGCAAAATTTGTCATTTTCTATTGATATTTATAAAGATGAACCAGAATATTTTTTTGTGAATTAATATTTCAGTAATTCAAGGATTTGTAATTATTAATTTTGAGATGGGCATATATATCTTTCTGTGTTGATATAGATTTGAAAATTGGAAAATAATTCAGGAATTTTAATTTTTTGTCTTTCTAACTTGATTAAAAGCTTCTTGGGGAAAATTGATAACTTTCTGAATAACATTTATGATAAATTTATGATAAATTTATGATAATCCCTGATGTAGTTCATGTAAAACATGTTCAATAAGGTATATCACATATGTAATACACAAGATACATGCATGGTGGATGCTAAAGTAGTTTGCTTCACAACCCTTCAGCCTGCTACCAGTGAATGGACATTGTGTAAGTGCACTCTAGTATAACTCTGGATTAACAAATGCCTTTTGAGTGAAATTGGGTCAACAGAAACTGTCAGGAAGCCTGTATGTGTGTCCATATTGCAGTTCAACAAATAGAAATTGATAAGCTAAGCATCAGACATTAAAATAAGTAATGAGGCTAATTGAGAGGTGGTGCCGTAGCATGGCTCCAGTTGAATGACTTTAAACCAGTTGAAAAATAATATTAAAACAAAATACTCGTCTAACTTTTAAAGGAATCAAGATGCTGAATGAGACTAATTATTTGTAGCTACATATTATATAAACCAGTTGTTCTCATATTTTTCATAGAAGTCTCATACTATTTTCCAAAAAATCACTCATACTTATATTTCAAGATGAGGCACCATCAATATAATTTTAATAGATAAAATGAAACAAGAGAAAATTTATTCATATAAAAAAAAACATTTTATATTAAATTTATAAAAAGAAACTTTATCTCACAGAACCCACATTGGGAAATACTAATAGAGACAGACAGACTGACATAGATAAATGGCAAATAGTTAATAATTGTTTCTACTTTTGGCACAAGGCCAGCAATTACCCAGTGAATTACTGGTACTTTATTTTATCGACCCCGTAAGGATGAAAGGCAAAAAACATGAGGAGAAAGGCAAACATTGCTGATTTTAAAGCATTTATAAAATCACAAAATGTATTGCTGATATACAGAATTTAGCAAGCAAAGACTTTATTCATTAGATTCCAGCATAAAATATTATGAGTTTTCCATAATCACTAAGGTAGATTTGATTGAAAAAAGTTATCTTCTTCATTTATGTGTTCAATATAAACAAAAAAATACACTAATTAAAATTATTTCCCAAATTCCTCAGGGTATTTATAAGCTGTAATGTAACAGTGGTTCATTATTTAAAAACATATTTCACAGATTAAATATAAATATATAAAAATATATAAATATAACCAACTATTCATTTTGATTCACTAAAAAAATGAAATTTGCTGGTTCAGAGATATTTGTATTGCATAAAACTGAAGATTCTTACATACAAATATATATTCACTCACAATAATGTTTATAATACAGAAACTATGTAATATGATGGTTGCAGCTTAATAGCATCTGTCTTCTCCGTACCAGTTGTTGGTGTGTATCAGCGGCTGGTTTATGCAATATAGGAATGTGGATTGGTGGTTGGTTTAATATGAAATAAAGGTACAAGTTAATGGTTGGTTTAACAGAAAATATGGATGGTGTATGGGGTTGAGTTGAGGCATTTACTTTATATCTGGCTCATATTCATAGGTTAGGACAATCAACAGTCTTATGTGTATACATAAATACACACACACACACACACACACACACACATATATATATATATATACACACACACGCACAGATGTATGCACATACATATATACACACACATTCATATAAACATATACACTGATAGAGATATTTATTACAGAAAATATGCTTTAACCCTTGTATAAAACTATTCACAGAATATTTAAATCAGTATGCCCTATGAATTATATGATTCAGAAGGTAATAGCTCATGCTGTACAAAATAGAATATAAGAATTGTTAGTCTAAAATTTCACAGTATCAGATCATGAAATAAAATACAGCTGTTTAGGTAGCACACTGTTTGCTGTCAGCAAATGGGTTAAATTTGATATGCTTATAGTGAAGCATGAAATTGTAAAATAGATTTAATGTAGATGAGCAGAAGAATTTGGTAACAGCGAGGCATTTGCAATAGCTTTCAATACATATATAAATGTGTTATATCTATAGTTAGTGATAAAATTCTTGTGAGCTAGTGATGAAATATGGTAACAATATGCCATGTGAAATAAGAAATGGAATGTTTACAATAACACTGAATTTGAGAACAGTCCAATACAACTGGGAATATTATCTCAGGTGTGAGGGAAATACCGGAATTGGTATGGAACCAGAATTAGTTGCTAATTTATTTTGCCAAATACATCAAAAAATATTTATTACCTTATATCAATAACATTATAGTCATCCCTCTTGTGTTTTCCTACACACTTATAGCTTTAGTTAAGCTATATGCAAAATAACAACAAACTGATTTGTTGAACTGTTGTTTATTTCATGATAAACATTGACAAATCTAAGAAAGAGCAATCTACCTCTAAAGTCCAGGTCTTTTTACCTGCCTCACCAGAAGTTCATTTTCTGCAGACCAATTCAATAACAAGTCTGCAATAAAGGTCCTTCATCAAGAGTTCATCTTTTACTAGCTCACAGGCAATACTCTACATAGTGTCCCCTCAGAATTGTTGACTGTCATTAGAATCGATAAGGTCTTTTTACCCGCCGACCTATGCATGTAGTTAGTAGGCTCTTTGGTGACTGTTCTTCATCAGGTGTTGGTGTAACTTGCCTAAAATGATTGGTGATAGGAAAAGCAATTAGCTGTAAAAATCATGCAAACAACATAACATTACACAACAAAGGTGGCCTATTGTCTCTCCATGTTTGAAATTCTAGATGATGAAGGGCTTGTGACAAATAGCAAAATCCTGAGTGTTATCCAAACCATGCCATCATTGAAAACCAACCATAACATTGTAATGATTATGACACTATTAAGTTACATAAACAATAAACGATGCTAGAAAACAATTTATTCTCTCATGAAAAACTGAATCCTTAAAAGACATATGGTAAGATTGAGTATGACAGTTTCCATAAGACTAACTAGATAAATGTATTCCAAGATGGAATCAAATCATAGCTTCCTTCAAGAGTTCAATATTTTACAGCTGCTAACAAGGAATTGGAATATAGAATAACATTTCCACATTATCTCTATATTCTATTGCAAAAGCTGCAATGTTAAGGATTAATGGAAACATTGCAGCAATATTTTTGGAAAACTCCTAAAGATGTGGTGCTCACATCAATGACTATAGTTAAGTGTGATCGCAGCTGTGTTCTCTATCAATAATTGCATTTACATATACTTAATTTATGAATAGTTGATATCAATTAGCATTTAGGTGTCGAGTTCTGGAGTTTAAACTACTAGTTTTAAAATTCTGAATGGATTAATTATGAGATATCTCACTCACCACAGTAGCTTCTAGTCTTTTGTAGTTTACTATCAGATAGTATGGTTTCCATTTCAGAATATCTACTCTCCTAAATATGTAGCCTTTACCATAGCTTATATAAATTCCTTTGCTTAGTGATAAGGAAAAATATTGATGGAGTTAACAACAGTAAAAAGTACAATAGTAACGAAATAGATGAATTAAGAAATATCCTTACAAACATCAACATCAGTCTAGAGAATTCATGCGTTAAATTCAAAAATCTTTTGTAGAATGAACAATAAATAGAGTTTTGTTGTGAAATAACTCATTCAAAAAGAGAGAATATATTTTGTTTCCACAATACATTGAAAAATTATTTATTAGTCCAATAATTCAGCAGATGAATATGAAACTGTAGCAAACAATGCATTTAAGACATTTATAGGATATGAACGGTACTAATGAAAGTCTAATATAAAGAAGAAACTGGTAGAAATAATGTAAAAAGAAAGAGTTGGGGGATACTTGAATAATTTATTGCAAGACTTTAGAAACTTCTGTATGCTATTTTTT
Source organism: Eledone cirrhosa (assembly GCA_964016885.1). Lineage (NCBI taxonomy): Eukaryota > Metazoa > Mollusca > Cephalopoda > Octopoda > Eledonidae > Eledone > Eledone cirrhosa. Next base: position 234,023 of record CAXHJY010000830.1, read on the forward strand.
TCTCCTCACTTTTTCTCTCACGCTCCTCACCACTCATATAAATATTACAAAATTATATCAGTTTACTATAAAACTATACAATCTTGAAATTAGCTTAAACATCAAATCATATTGAAGTGGTTTCAATAGATATATATAAAAATATGTACTCTCAACATAGACAATTTATTTAATTTCTAAAAAAATGTCTTTCTTTACTCATAGCATTAGTATCAGCATATGAAAAAAGGGAACAGGAAAATAGTGCAGACAAAGAGATGTAGGAATAAAAACAGAGAGGAAAAAGTGATAAACAAAGATAGAACAGAAAGAAAAAAAGACATACACATAGAAGATGAGAATAGTATGTAAAAGTAGGCAATAAATAAATGAAAAGAGAGAAAAATAAGGAGAGAACAGAAAAGCCAATCATCAATTTGGCAATAAAACCTTAACTATTCCTTATGTATATAACAATTGAAATTGTTTCAAGAATCCTCCTGAGTACCACAGCTATAATAAGTAAATTATGAAGACAATTTAATTTAATTTCAGTAAAGACTGCTACATTTAACATAATCTGCACTGAGCATACTAGATTATACTGTCAACATTATATTTATAATCTATTTGTCTTTTCTTAGTTTACACTAATATAACATTTGTCTACAAATATATATGTATATATATATATATGTATATATATATACATATATATATAGGAACAAGTATGACCCCGACGGCAGAGCTCAAGCCGTTTCGACGGCTAATTCTGGACATAGTAACAGTCCAGAATTAGCCGTCGACACGGTTTCAGCTCTGCCGTCGAGGGTCATTCTTGTTCCTATTACCCATTCTACTACCCTAAGTATTGAGTACTTTGGTGCATTATGGTCCATCTGGTTCGTCACCACATTTCCTTTGTTACATATATATATATATATATATATATATATATATATATATATACATCATTCATCATCATCATTTCATTTTACG
>CAXHJY010000830.1:242500-245000 GCA_964016885.1 Eledone cirrhosa
GTAGTCTGGTGTTCCTTAGTTCGATACAGGAGGTTGTTACGTTTCGAGAGACGCCATTGAATACCGGAAGTGTGTGTGTGGCTAAGGGGAGTTAATGCATGCGGGGAGGTAACTCTGGGGTTTCTATATCTAGCCATTAAAATGTGTCCCAATATGGACCCTAAATTCTATGGTGAGGTGCACCTTCCAAGAGAGACTTTTAAAGCATAAAGTGTACTAACTATAGAGTAGTTTAACTAAATTATGCTGAAGGAGATCATATTATTATTAAGGTGGATTAACCCATCTTAAGGTGCTACAAATGGAAATTATAGATGATGAGCGAGGATTCTAAATTAATGATCTCTGTGGTTGTAGTCTGCTCATATGACCAGGCGCGGTGATTGCAGGATTGCTTCAGGACCCAATGATCTCTGGTAAGATCTGGGTCATCGCTTGCTACATTGGATGTCGAAAGATGATCGTCCCCAGGCAGGCCAAAGGTCAATCCGCAGTCCTCGCGACCCCTCTCTGACCGTCAGATCATCCATATACGTACAACCCGCACGGCAGTTGCATTGCATTCACTCACTGCGCTCAGCAGCCCGGTCCTACTGGTCAACAGCGCTACTCGATTAAATCATTTTACATCTGTCTAAGGAAGGTGTTTCCTCTGCCCAACACCATCCAACCGATCGATTCATGCTCAAATTACCCTTAGAGCGGTGTAGTGCCGTCCAGGTGGGTGGATGTTGTCACACCTGCCGTAGAGGTATAAATGGGTATTTTCCCTGCGAAGGGTTCCAGAGGGATGTCGTTGTTTGTGTTATAATGGATCAGCTAGTGTTGGGTATGTAGTATAGGGTGTGTCTCTGGTGTTTGATGCTAGATGTGGTGTTAGGTTCCAGTCCGACATTGCTATATATAGGGCTTAAAGTTTTGGAAGGAATGTCTGAGGCGGTGCTGGCAAGTTGCAAACACCTCAGATTTTTTGTTAAGTAGGTTACGGTTGGAGAAGATAATATTGTGTGTCTCTAGTATACAGAGGTTACAGAATTTATTAGGTGGTTTGTACGAGGTCGCGCTGCCTATCACTTCCCATTTGAGTGTGTATGGTTTATTTTTAGATTTTAGATAGTGTATGTAGCTAGAAAGTGAGGTGGAGTTGGCTAGGCTGTGCTTTTTGAATGAGTGGATGTGCGAGTTATATCTAATTTTGAAGCAGTTAGAAGTGGAGCCTACATAGGTTTCTGAAGAGTTATTAGTCGTGACTGTGCATGAGTATATGACATCCTTGGTTAGGCATTTTTTATCTAAAGGGCAGGTTCTATTAGCTCTACAGTTACAATTATTCTGTGCGTTAGTCCGCTGGTTATAATGCAATGCGGAAGTCTGTGTGGTGGATATAGGATTTTGGGTGTTCAGGTTGACAACCCTGGTGTTATTACTTATACTAGTGTTATTTCTATTGTTACTGCCGTTGCTATTGTTGCTTGCTACAGTGGTATTTAGAGGGTTTGCATCCCGTTGTGATTTTGTTTGTTGGAAGTAAGAACTAATTTTACTATTATTGCTGCTAGCTATGTGGTATGCTAAGTTAGGCGTCGTAGAGTATGAGATTTTAATGGTGTTTTTGTTTAAGAGGTTGTGGTACTTGTGTCCTAGAGGGAAGTTTTTATCTAGTAGTGAGAAGAAAACCCTAGGTATGTTGGTGGAGACATTTAGGTTGAAAGGAGGGTTGAAAAATGTATTATTTCTTCTTCTATTTTTGCTTTTAGTGTTTGGTGTGTTGCTTCCTCCTAAGGCCTCACAGTAGTTTCCATGGTAATGGTTACTTCCGGTGGCACCCTCCGCTTTGGTGTACTTGTGGTTGCTATTCCTATTATTAGATTTCCTCATGGACATGTTGTGCGAGATGATGTTGTAGCTATGTGTTTTCTTAGGTAGGAACTCTATTTCTATATTATGGCCGGAGCTAGCTAATGCTTGATTGTAATATTGTGAGTTTTTGCTAAATATGTTTGCGTCATAGGACAGACTAGAGATTCTATTGGACACCCCCTTAGAGATAGAGTTTAATATTGATCTAGGGTGATTAGACTTGGTATCTACGTAAATAAGTTTCTCATTAGGCTTATGGAAAGGTGTATATATTTTTGAGTCTAGGTATAGTGTGGCGTCTAGGAAGTTAACATTTTTAGTGTTTTTGTCCATGGTGATACTAAGGTTAAAGTTTTTGAATGTCTTATGCAGTTGTTTTCTAGTTCTTTCTATATTAAATTTTTTATATTCTATGAGTAGAAGTGCATCATCGCGGTACAAACCACCGTTGAGGTAAGGGAGGTCTTTATGGATTTCATTGAGGAGGTATAGGCCGACCAAATCACATGAAAAGGAGGTCATATAACTGTCCATGCATTAATAAATTGCTCCGAAGAATCCAAACCTCGGTTTGGAGGAAACAGCTGTAAGCACAATAATGTTTTGAACAGTTCTTTGATTCTTATATTTCATATAACTG
>CAXHJY010000832.1:0-15000 GCA_964016885.1 Eledone cirrhosa
GACCATACTGTAAAATGGAGGGGTAGAGAGGGCCCATGAGTCCAGTAAGACATCCTCTCTAGTGCTGGTGGCACGAATAAAAGCACCCAGTCCATGCTGTAAAGTGGCACTGGTGTTACGAAGGGCATCCAACCAGTGTATCGATGCCAAAACAATTATGATCACAGCAACAAATATATACCATGTTAGGGCTGCGCACGGTAGTGGGGGTGGCTGGTGCGGTCATGTGCGAGAACTCCCCGACCGTCTTCAAGCAATCGCACTACAGGAAAAGGAACAACAAAAATATGAAGACGTCGCATCTCAGAGTTGCAACACTTAATGTTGGCCCTCTCAAAGGTAGATCTGGTGAAATAGCGGAGATGCTGGAGAGAAGGCATGTGGATGTGTGATGCGTGCAAGAGGTGAGATGGAGAGGTGCCTCTGCGAGACTAATTGCAGGCAAATATCTTAGCTATAAGCTTTTCTGGGTAGGTAAGGATGATGGGTTAGAGGGAGTAGCATTTTCCTGGCTGAGAGATGGATCAATAAAGCAATAGAGGTAGTTTGAGTTAATAATCGAATAATTAAGCTTAGATTAGTTTTAGACAGGAGACTACTGACAATCATCTCTGCCTATGCTCCCCAAGCAGGTCTAGGTAAAGAAGAGAAAGACTGCTTTTACGAGCAACTTTTACAAACAGCCGCAATGACAGAGGACGGAGACATCGTTATGTTAGCAGGGGACTTCAATGGTCATGTTGGACTGCTCCAGGATGGTTACACTGGGGTACATGGTGGGCATGGTTACAGCTCAAGAAATGAAGAAGGAGTGAGACTTCTTGAATTTTGTGATGCAAATACACTGACTATTTGCAACACTAATTTCCAGAAACCTGCCAACCACCTAATAACCTACAAATCAGGCGAGCACATACGCCAGATTGACTTCTTACTAGTTAGGCAGCGGGACAGGCAGATAGTGTCTAATACCAAGGCATACTCTGGGAAGAATGTACCCCAGCATAGGTTAGTTGTTAGTGATATCTCAGTAAGCAAGAGATGGAATGAGACATACAGGAAGGTGTGGAGAAGAAAGTGTCTGTAAGCTAAAAGACCTTTCACTAAAATACAAATTTAGGAAAGCCCTTCAAGATGTGTATGATGAAAAAGAAGACGATTTAGAGTCGTATTACATAGATAATATCTGGAATTTCTTACGTGACAACTTACTGCAGGCTACTGATGAAACTTGTGGCTGGAGCAGAGCTCCAACCAGACAGAGAGTGACCTGGTGGTGGAACAGCACAGTAGATAGGACCATTAGAGACAAAAGACTGGCATCGAAGGCTTGGAAAAAGGGTGGGAATAGAGAAGGATATACAGCCGCTAAGAGAGAAGCTTAGCATTCAGGGAGGCTGAGAGTACGAGCTTTGCCAATGTTCTGCGACGGGAAGATCAGAGGCGTGCGGTGTTCTACATTGCAAGGCAGTGTGTCAATGCAAATCAGGATGTTGTTGGAGATAAATGTGTCCGGAATGATGCCGGTGTACTTAGTGTCACGAATGATCAGAAAAAGGAGGCCTGGAAATGTCATTATGAGACCCTTGGTGTTTGGAAGGGCATCCAGCCGTAGAAAACCCGCCAGACAGTTCTATACGAGCAAGACAACCAATCTTGCATCTAAACCCATGCTAGCGTGGAAGATAGACGTTAAACGACGATGATGATGATGATGATGAGAGACTGATGAATGTGGAGAATGAATGGGAGAGAGAGACATTACCCTCAGTAGATCCGACAGAGGGACCAGCTATTGAGATTGACGAATATAGGGTCCAAGAGGCGATTAAGGAAATGAAAAATGGTAAGGCTGCTGGACCGTCGGGGATAGTTGCTGAGATGCTGAAGGCATCAGGAGAAGTAGGCACTAAACTGGTTGCATGCATAATCAATCAGGCTATATATGGTGGTGTCATACCCAAAGACTGGTGCAGCAGTATTATCATAAATTGCTACAAAGGTAAAGGGGATGCTCAGGAGAGGAGCAATTATAGTGGTATAAAACTGATGGATCAGGTTATGAAAGTGTCAGAAAGGATATTAACACAACTAATTAGAGAAAGGGTCAAACTAGATGAGATGCAGTTTGGTTTTGTGCCTGGGAAAATTACAACAGATGCCCTCTTCTTGGTGAGACAATTACAAGAGAGGTTCTTAGAGAAGAATAAGCCACTATACTTAGCCTTTGTTGACCTAGAGAAGGCCTTTGATAGGGTACTCCGATCTGTCACCTGGTGGTCCCTAAGGAAACTAGGTTGTTGAGGAATGGCTTGTGAGGACAGTGCAAACTTTGTACAGAGGTGCTGTCAGTAAAGTCAGGGTAGGAATGGAGTTTAGTGAGGAATTCCAGATACATGTAGGAGTACATCAAGGTTCGGTCCTCAGCCCGCTCTTGTTCATTATAGTCCTCCAAGCCATAACAGAGGAGTTTAAGACTGGCTGTCCATGGGAACTTCTCTATGCTGACGATCTGGTTCTTATAGCAGAATCAGTAGAGGAACTAGAGAATAAATTCTGGCTATGGAAACAGCAGTTGGAAGCAAGAGGACTGAGAGTGAACCTAGCTAAGACAAAAAATAGTAATTTTACTGAAAAAAACCCCTGGCACAGCAACTGTAGCTGTATAAAATATAAGTGGCAGTCAACAGGTTAAAGTCAATTACTTCAATGCAGAGTTTTTGACTATGAAAAATAGTTGAACAAGGTTGAACATATGTGTAGTGATTAGAATGGTTTTGATGTTGTGTTCATCATCATCATCTTCATCACTGTTTAATGTCCATTTTTCCATGCTAGCATGGGTTAGACGAGTTACCCTATTGTGAGAAATGCCAGGTCAGGTGACCATGTCTTGCTCATGCAGAACTGATTTGGGCTTGGTTTCTACAGTTGGATGCCCTTTCTAACATCAACCATATTTACAGTGTATATTGGGTGCTTTTTGTTGTATCACCCATACAACCACTTTAAAGTGTGGATTGGGTGCTTTTTGTTGTGTTGCCATCATGACCACTTTATATTGTGGACTGGGTGCTTTTTATTGTGTCACCATCATGACCACTTTTCAGTGTGGACTGGGTGCTTTTTGTTGTGTCACCATCATGACCACTTTACAGTGTGGGCTGGGTGTTTTTTGTTGTGTCGCCATCATGACCACTTTACAGTGTGCGCTGGGTGTTTTTCAATGCAGAGTTTTTGACTATGAAAAATAGTTGAACATATGAGTAGTGATTAGAATGATTTTGATTTTAGTTGTGTTGTTTGTAATTAGTCTGTGTCCATTGTGGCAAGACAGGAATGTTTGTAGTAATAAAACTTGGCTTGATGGGTGTATATGAAAGTTGACCTCCCACTAGAGTATTTCAAAGCGCTGCTTGAAATACTCTAGTGAATCAATGAATAAACACGACCTGCTACTTTGATAATTTTACTAATTAATAACTTGCATTGAAGTTATTGTGATAATATAGGAAAACAAGTATATTCCCAGTTGGATTGTGTGATGTGTATCAGTGTGTGCATAGTCTGAAAAGATGCATGGGACTAACTTTTGTTAAAGTCGAATGGGAGTATAGCTGTCTTGGGCCTGCTGGTGGAAAAGACTGACAACAATAATGTTCTGGTTGTTGGAACAAACTGATGTGTTGTGTCTACTTCGATAGTTGACAGTCAAGGGCAGACTGATTTAATGAAGCCAGTTATCTCCTGACACTCTGCAGATGACCTCCCAAACAAGCTGGTGATACTAGTCCTGAACAAGGGAATCAAATATTTATAGGGTCAAAAGGTTATCATGTGTGGCCGCACTGACATATTTAGCCAACCTGGGATCAAAAGTTCAAATCAGATTGATTGCATTTGCTACATATGCATCGCTAGGAACAAAAAAATGGACACTTTTTCCATTTCTAAGAGTATATTTCCATTTTTAGGAGCCATACCAGTTTGATTATTTTTGAAAGTTACACCCCCCCCCCCAAAAAAAAAAACTTACATTAAGCTAACATACATTCAAAATTCATGAATTTCTACACATATAAAAATGAGAAAACTCATTGCTAGAACAGCCATTAAAACAGCTAAATACTGTCAAAGAGAGCGATGGGCAAAAAGCCTCAGATGACAGAGATCAGCAGCGAGTGGTAAACAGAGAGACAATCCACAAGCCTGTCACCAACCTTGTAGATTGTCTCTCTGTTGACCACTGGCTGCTAGTCTTTGTCATCTGAGGTTTTTTTGTCCATCGCTGTCTTTGACAGCATTTAGCTATTTTAACGGTTGTCCTAGCGATGAGTTTTCTCATTTTTATATGTGTTCAAATACACTCTCGTTTTGTTTCAATCAGAGACAACATTGTTTTTTCATTTTCCTGAATTTTTATTTTGTAGATGGAGAAGTCTTCCTGAACCGTTACACCAAAATCACTCATGCCAATATTGAATGTGACAACGGATTGGTACATATTGTTGACAACGTTTTAATGCCACCATCATTGCGCCATATAGGCTGAGCAAAAGACAATTGGCCTCCACCAGTCAAGAAACAGAGAGGCATGTGTAAACAGGAACTGATTGTTCGAAAAATAATCATTTTTGAGAACTCAACAAAAGACCTCAATGCTGGCTATTGCCATGGCAACAGTTCTTTGATGTCGTTATTGTTGTTGTTATGTTTGTTTTTTTTCCATGTGGAGATATAATAAAGATGTAACATATTTTATTAGATTTTCTTATTCTCTTACACACATACACACACACACACATACATACACACCCATATACATACATATACACACACACATACACTCACAGACAGACAGACACACACATATACACTAGTTTCAGTTATACACACACACACACACTTTAAAGATATTTGCAATATAATGAAAGAGCCTGATTGGGTTACGGCTTAAGATCCATCAAACACCCTTAGGTTTAGAAACATTATAATTGAAACACTAAGCAAGGAAGATGATGAAGCAGAATCCTATAAGTTGGGGAAAACTAGAGACTCCTTTTAGACAACCTTTTGAAAATCACAGATAAGGTCTGAGATTAAGGAAAGGTAGTAAACAGACAAAGGGTGACATGGTGGTGGAACAGTATTATAGACAAGGCTATAAAAGCTAAGAGACAGGCTTGGAAAGATTGGTTGATAGGCTTGGAAAGACTGGTAGACAGACTTGCAATGATTGGTAGACAGGCTTTGGAAAGCCTTGTAGACATGCTTGGAAACACTGGTAGACATTTATATTTTCATTCTAAAAGAATTGTGAGCAATTTGTAATGTTATTTATACAACTGTGAATATAATATTTTAACCACCATCTTTTTCTACATAAAATTCTTTGTCTCTCTGCCTGTCTATCTTTTCCTTACGCATCCCCAAGCGGCTTGACCAAATCAAATTAGACCCCGGGAGTTTCAACATATAATTTTTATTTTCATTTGGATTAAAGCAATATAACACTTTATCTAAAATAAATTACTATAAAAACTATAAGTAAACGGATATTTTATAACACGACGATGATGTCACATTTTGTATATGAGTGTGTGTGTGTTTGCGCATTCATTACACACGTTACGCCTTAGTAAGTTACATACCCACACATCTTCACGTAAATACTTAATCAAATACACAGAGAATTAAATACACAATTCAGACACTGGTTTACAAACACACACATACATTCACACGCGCACGCACACACTCACAGACTTATATACAATTATCTATATCTATATCTAACTATAATATAAAATATTGGAACTTTCATCATCCTTTTGAGAAACGTGGACCCGCTACTTCTATGCAATGACACACACTTTACAGCTAGGAGGATAATGAACCATCTCCTAGAGGTCACTATTCTTGAAGGCAATCAAGGAGAAAATGCATTGATCCCAAGATTCCATTCATCTCTTTCTTTACAGAGCTGCCGTTCAAATTCTCAAGACTTCAGTTCCTTGTTAGAGCCAGTTTTGCTATGACTATAGATAAAGTTCAGGCTCAGAGTTTCAAAGTTGTAGAATTGAATACATGAGAATCACTTTTTACCCATGGACAGTTATATGTAGGTTGTTCATGAGTGGGAACACCTAGAAATCTTCATATACTACACACTAACAGTAAGACGAAGAATCTGGTGTTTCTGGAAGATTTTTTTAGTGTTTATTTTTTTGTATCACACACACCGCGGCCTCGTCTCATACTGTAAACCAGACAAACATCCAATCCAGTCATTTTCTCTTCTACCTGTCTTCCTTTATCATTTGTTTACCCGGACGAAGCTGGGTACGTCAGCTAGTAATAATATGTTATGTCACAAATACCGTTGTAGTAGTTTGTAATGTTGTTTATACAACTGTGAATAAAAATTCTTTATAACTATTTCAAGCTATATTGTCAGCATAATTGTTTGGGGGAAAATGTGAACTTTGCTATTATGTAATTTTATGTACATCGTTTATTTCGATTATTTCAATTAAAAACCACCATTTGAGTAAGATTTGGTAGAGAGACGGAGGCATTGACAATGAGGATTTGATTCTATCATGTTCAGTCCTTGTTAGGAATTTTTGATAACCATCTAATTAATGTTATAGGCGGCGAATTGGCAGAGTCGTTAGAACGTCGGATAGAATACTTTATGGTATTCGTTTCGACTCTCTGGATTCAAATCCCGCCGGAGATCAACTTTGACTTTCACCCTTTCGAGGTTGATAAAAAAGTACCAGTCTAGTACTGGGGTCGGTTCTTCTTCTATATTTCTTTCTCATTTCCTCTTTCTTACTTTCTATTTTTCTCTGGAAGAAATCTGCTGTACTCAGACTTGGAGAGAAGGGCTCCGCTATGCTTGACATGCACAATAAACGCCGTATGTCAATACGGCGCCCCTACGACTTTATCAGGTATACAGGGCTATATCATACCAATTAATCTTATGTATAAACCACATTTAACCCCTTTGAAATGTTATGAAATATTTCGCATATTTTCGCAGGTCGAGTAACCAAGTGGAAGTTTGCGCATTGTGTCACATTCAACTCCTTTTTTTCTATGCTGAATAATGTGCCAGTCAGAGTTATGCCCCTTAAATACAACAACCACAATTATTTTCCCTTAATACGGTTTACTAAGAAATAGTTCCTTATCTCGCACATTGTTTCAAAGATATAATTTCTTTACTTTACGCATTTATCTCAACACCTTTCACTCGGTGAGATAGAATGTAGTTTTTTCTGCTATCAATTGTCTATAGCGTAGTTTGTTGTTTCTCACACACGAGAAATTAATTCCTTTCACATCATTAAAACGCAGTTAACAGTCTCTCATATAAATAGTTCCCGGTTTTGCCAATGAATAATTCTAATTCCCAGCCGTATCACTCCTATGTGTGAGTAAGCCACAAAGAATATAGTCCTTTGTCTGAGGGTTGCATCACACAAAGCCGGTTCCCTACTTTATTTAGACACAAGACCAGAAAATATTAGGGGGAGGGCAAGCTCAATACTTGACTGGTATTTCTATATTTTATCAACCGACACCACGGCCGGAAAAACGAAGGGTAAAGTTAATCACTGCGGGATTTTAATTCAGAACATAAAGATCCAGAATAAATATAATAGTGTCTTTTTATCCAACGTTCCACCTCTTCTGCCAATCTACCGCCCTTTGTTGCATCATACATTGACAAAAACTTCCAGAAGGGAATTTCTCACGCGGTGTTTTCTGCCCGGTGTACTAGGAAGTAAGTTCCTCGTCCGGCATCCGGTTGTCATAGTAAGCAAATTCCCTACATTGTCATTTACACCTGTAATTTTAGTAGACGCAGATATTGACATTCGACCGAAAGAGAGAAAGAAAAATTATTGACAAAAAAGAAAGAAAGAAAAAAGAAAATGTCATCTGTTTTGTTATCGTTTTCTTATATCTGTGTCACTTCTATCGTTGACGGTTATGAAGTCGTTAGCAGACGCACACACATACAGACTACATAAAGTCGTAACATTCCAAAGAGGAACCCCCACCTCATATTTCACACACATACTCACACACCCTGGTACACTTATATAACTGTCTCGTTTAGTGACTGTCTATTTACATACCTATCTGTTCACCTGTTTATCTGATAACCTCTATTTTATATTTGAAAAAAAAAAAAAACCTCCCTCAAAAAGCAGAAATAAAACCAATCCTACCTTTATTTCATAGTTATCTGTAACTGTGAAAGAACATTCCAGATTGCCGACAAGACAAGCGATGGATTAATGCTACTACGTCTACAACAAACAGCAATACCAATACCTCAACCAACAGTAACAACAATAGTCGTCTCGTTCATTTGAACTGTCTCTCTATATAATATCCATTGTCTAGGATGAGATTCTCGGAAACGCAACAACAACCACACCACGCCAAATTCATCTGTAACCATTGTGATGCCGGCAAACTAGAACTTCATATTTTCGAGGAATAAAAACAGCGTATTATACCACCAGCACTAGCACTAACACAAACACCAACACCAACAACAGCAACAACAGAAAACTCTCTCAACATAATCCACCAACGTATTCTACTGGACAACTGGACATCGGCGCCTCACAACAACAACTACAACCACTGCCATTATTTCTACAGTGTATAGAGAAAATTAAAAGGAAAAAAAAAAAGCAATATATATCAAGATGTACGTATTTGATACAACCTTATAGCTACTTTTCACTTGTGTTTATATATATATATATATATAAATATATATTAGTGCGTGTGTGTGTGTGTGTGTATATATGTATCATCTTCGCCATCAAACAGTAGAATCAATAAGCTTTATACAACCTCAAAAACAGACTTACAAACTTATTAAAAACTATTATTTTTTTTTTAATAGAACAACCGGGAGTGTCATTGAGATATAAATAATTATCATACTACGATAATTTATCGTCACTATTATCGCCGTCATCGTCGTGATTATCAAGGAGACGAGAATCTATTGTCGAATGGGAACTGTATTACAAGAGGAGCAGCAAAATGATTACTGTATTAAGGAACCTGATGTTGCTCTCACCCGAAGCGGTTTCGGTTGTGTACACAGTAAGTCAAAGATCAACATCAAAGCTATGACAACAACAACAACAACAACAACCACTACCACAGCAGCAATATCCACCACCGTCAACAACAACAACAACAATACCTATATCCTTATATCTCCTACACCGTCTATTACTAGTACTAACCTAGAAAGTTGGATCAATGCTTGTGAAGAAGAATCAATAGGAAATTGTGGAGGAGGTGGTGGTGGTGATGGTGGTGACAGTGGCCTGCAGGCAAAACCTTCTGTTTTGGGTGTGTTCGCTTTAAATTCAGACTTTAATCATCATGCTAGTTTGGTCGCCCCTCAAAACAACCCACTAGGTAGATCAAAACTAATATTTCCAACCTCGTCCAGTACTTCTAACAATAACAACAATGCCACCATTACCTCGACAACAATAACTAATACAACTACTAACACTGGCAGTAGTTCTACCCCAACCTGTAATTTACAGTGCTGCATTAAAGTTTGTGAAACGGGGAAAAGGTGGTGGTGTGTTGTAAGCTCGAATGCTGGAGTCCTTTCTTTAAATAGAGACGAGGGATCATTGAAATACTCCAAATGTTGCGAGGGATCATTGTTATATAGCGAGGTCCCTAGTGAGTCCTTAATTATGACCCCCCTTAAACCTGGCTTTGCTGTTACTACAACTTCTTCTGGTGGTGATGATGATGACGATGGTGGTGGCTGGTCTGAAGGACAGAAGGGGTTTTTGGGTCTCAGTGACAGTCCTCACTCGAACCTGAATTATAATCAAACCAACACCATGTTACTCAGACTCTGTTGCTATTCATTACCCATTCCATCCTCTCCATCTTACGAGCCTGGCACCGTCATATCCTGTCCCTGTTACCACCACAATTTACACCTCCACAACTCCCACCAACACCACCATCACCAACACCTCCATTATCACCAACATCAACATCACCAGCAACATCAGCGTCATTGCCGCCATCACCACCACCATCACCACCACCACCATCATAAGGTTAGCAACGATCGTTACGTTGTGAACTGTTGCAACAACAACCACAAGCACAATGCCGCCGATGACAACAACAACAATATGGACAACAACAGCTACAAAAACCACAAAAGCCGCAAGATCGATAACAATTGTGTCAACAACAATAATATTCACACTACTACCACCAATACCACCAACCACAGCGACAACACTACCCACACAACCAACACCAGTACCACCAACACTAACAACAGCCATATCACTTATAACAATCATACTACTACTACTAACAACACCATTACTACTACTACTACTACTACTAACAACAACACTACTACTGCTACTGCTAACAACTATAACAACGACAACCATACTACTACTAACTACAACAGCAACCATACTACTAACAACAACAAGCACACTACTACTAACCACAAGAATAACAACCACACTACTACTACTAACACCCACAGAAACCATAAACCGCAGTCGTTTCTGTTCACTTTGTATCATAAGTTTATTTCCACCACCACTTTCCTTCACTCCGTCTTTTCTTCATACAATGTGATATTTGTAGCATTTACAATGTTTTTTTTGGCAATGCTACCAACAAGCAGTCATGCTCTTCATTTACAAGGTGTTTGGAAAAGTGATGACTTCTTTCTGTTTCTGGCAAAGTTTGGCTTTCAGAAGACAGATCTCAGGGACTTGGAGCACACGCAAGGAATCATATATGGACAGATTTTCTCTCACAACAAGACCCCTCTATCAACAGCCAGCCAACACTCACCCAGCCCGATGTTGACATTGGTACTGGTGGACAGTGAGTATTTCATGGAATATTATGGCAATCGGACTTCACAAGATACGAACCGCTGTTCTCAGATGTTCAACAAGATTGATACAATTGCTTTTGATTATAAATGTCAGCCTAAAGGACTGGAAGACTTCCTCAGGAAGGTCCCCTGTTCTGAGAATCAGATTTGTATTGATGAGGTAAGAAAGAAATTTTCTTTATACATATTTACTGTATATACTTGAATATAGGCGGTGAATTGGGAGAAGTGTTAGAGTGTCAGATAGAATGCTTTATGGTATTTGTTCTGGCTTTCTGCTCTTTGAGTTCAGCTTTGTTTTTCATCCTTTTGAGGTTGATAGAAAAAGTACCAGTCTAGTACTGGGGTCGATTCTTCCTCTCTCTGGAAGAAATCTACTGTACTCAGGCCTGGAGAGAGATAGGCTCCGACAGGCTTAAAATTCCCAAGAAATGCTATATGTCATTACGGCACCCCTACAACTCTATCAGGAGTTACAGGACCATACATACATACTCAAATATAGGCTGAGGAATATGTGACCAAAGAAATAAATGGTCAATTGGGAAGTTGGCTTATATATGCCATCTAAACAATGTGTTGATTAGCTGCCTCAGTTTATAAATGGGGTTTGGATTTTCACCTATTTCTCAAACATAAAATAGTATATTCGGATCAACTTATATTTGGGTATATACAGTATCTGGATTAAATTTGAAAAGTTTGCAAGAATCACTAATAAGTCCTTAGCTGGCATTTGTTTTGTTGTTCTCTGCTATATTTCTTCATGTGATCTTCCAAAATGGATGACCAACTGCACATGTGTTTTCCTTCTGAAAAATGGGTTTCGTTTTCTTTTTTTTCTTATTCTCGTCTATCTTTCTATTCTTCTCTCTTTCATTCTATCTTCCAATGAAAGACTAATGTCTGAAACGTTAAGACTCTTTTCCTAATAAACCAAGCTTTAAACTAACATATTTCATCATCATTGTATTGTTCTCCTTGTGTTGTTTTTCCTTGTTAACTTTTCTCATATATATCATCATCATCACCGTTTTACGTCTATTCTTCCACGCTAGCATGGGTTAGACGGGTTGTCCTGTTGAGGGTAATGCCAGGTCGGGTGACCATGTCTTGCTCATGCGGGAACAGATTTTAGCTTGATTTCTACAGCTGGATGCCCTTCCTAACACCAACCTCATTTACAGTGAGTACTGGGTGCTTTTTTACCATGGTGCCTACATGACCACTTTACAGTGTGGACTGGGTGCTTTTTTGTTGTGACACCTCCACGTCCACTTTACAGTGGGAGGGGGTGGGGTATATTGTCTATATGCTTCAGCTTTGGCTTTTATCTATGGGAAGTTCGGTCTTCTGTATTACTGCATGACGCCAGAGGTCACGGTCCTGTATCATCGCCTTTGAGAGGTGCAATTGGGCAAGGTCAGCTTTGTTTCTTTCTAATCTATGCAAGTCTTCTACACACAGCACCCAGGTCTCACTACCATGTAACATTGCTGTCCGTATGCACGCATCATACTGTCTGCCTTTCCTTTTGAGGGAAAAGCCTTTTGCATCTAGCAGTGGTAATAGCTCCCTGAACTTCTTCCATCCCATTCTTACCCTGGTTACTGGTTACTGTACTTTCATATATATATATATATATATATATATATATATATATATATATATATATATATATATATATATAGCACCAGCACAAATATAACCCAGTTTACATGCTTCTGTTTATACACATGTTCACAATTTTATTTTTATTCCATCTTCTTCAATTTTGCCTAACTGTGTATTATTCTGTAATAATGCTGAAACAATTGTAAAGCATTAAATGACATAGGATCTTTATTTTATCATTTTCTTTTGTTATATATATATATATATACACACACACACACATATATATATATCATCATCGTTTCCACGTCTACTTTCCACCCTAGCATGGGTTAGATGTGTTTGTCGTATTTGAGGCAAGTTGAGTCGGGTGACCGTGTCTTGCTCATTTCAGACTGTTTCTGGATGGTTTTCTATGGCTAGATGCCCTTCCTAACACCAACTACATTTACAGTGTGGGCTGGATGTTTTGTGGTACCATATATATATATATATATATATATATATATATATATAGTGTATATGATTCAGTGAATTACTGGTGGTGGTACCAAAACACTATATTTTTTGTTGAATCACCAATCTGAGGAGCAGATTAATAATGGAGTCAGATCCATAACTTCTATGGGTAACCCTGAACCAATCCTCAAAAACGTGTGTAACAGGTCGATACACAATAAAAAACTAAATATATGTAGATGAAACTTCGTTTTTCTTTATATATAAAATTATAAGTGTGAAGAGCAAATAGACAAAATATACCTAATTTTTTTTCAAAGTCCCGACTGCGCAGTTTCGCCAACTCGTTTGTAGCTAAAGTGCACTCAAGCTGTGAGGTTTCGGCTTGTCAAGACACTTCCTCAGTGTAAGGACAAATTCCCTGAACTGACCACTACAAGCGAAATTTTTTGAAAGAGAAAATTATCACGTGGTTTTACAGTCATTCAGAAGGTTAATAAAAAGTAGACTGTTGGCGAGTAACAGAGTTACTAGAAGAAGCAGTCTATTTCAGCTTAATTTTTTACTCAACCATAAGGGAGTTAGAACAAATTATAGAAAATACATATACATTCATCAAGCAAAACTGGTTATATATATATATATATTTCTATCTCTATTTTACAAGCTGAAATATCCATATTTTCAATGTGTATTATCCATGAAAACTGTTTTTCTTGATGCTTGATATAATGTTTATTTTCTAAGCTGACATTCTTGTTAAAGTTTGTTTATTTGTTCTGGCAATGGTGTAGAAGTATATGTGTGGGCGAATCCAGGTTAAATGTTTGGATTTATGCTATTCGATTTTGAATTCATACCATTAAAATATTTGGTCCTTGAAACGATTGTAATAAACTTATTTAATAAGTGTAATTTGACTCTCCTCATTTAAATTCTCATTATAAATGCTCTGCTTATCTTCTTTATGCATCACTAACTATGCATCTATCGCAATGCTTATTAGGATTGCATTAATAAACATTGAGCTATACATTTAATCTTATATTTCTATCTCTACTCTCATTAACAATTCAAATATATTTTTATACTTTTGATATGTATACATATATATAAATATATATATATATACTCACACACACACACACATATATATATATATATATATATATATATATATATATATATATATATATATATGGGAGGCACATGGCTTAGTTAGAGCATTGGCTTTGCAATCGAAAGGTTGTGAGTTCAATTCTCAGACCGGGTGATTGGTTTGTTTCCTTGAGCAAGACACTTTATTTCACATTGCTCCAGTTTACTCAGCTGTAGAAATGAGATGATAGGGACTTGGGTCCCTATCATTCCACTGCAAAGTGGTCGTGGAGGTGCCACGGCAAAAAAGCACCCACCACTCACTGTAAATGAGGTTGGTGTTAGGAAGGGCATCCAGCTGTAGAAATCAAGCCAGAATCAGTTCCCGTCCCACCCTTGCAAGCAGGGAAAAGTGGATGTAAAATGAAATGATGATATATATATATATATTAGAAAGTGAGGTTTTTTTTACAAAATGAAAAATAACCGAGGTGTCCTACACGAGTGAAAGTATAAAGAAAAAAAGATGAAATCGAAAATGCAACTGGAGTCTTATTTAAAAAAAAAATATATATTTATTTGGTTCCTTTACCGGTTTCGCAGTTCTTCTGCTTTTCAAAAGTAGAGTTGAGATGGAGGGTCTGTGGTTTTTCTCACATGTGGTTGGTCTCTGAATGTTACTTGTTTTATATGGAAAAAGTGGCTCGAAATGCCAGATTTTTTGAGAAGTAATTTGATTGGTTGGTCAATAATTATAATAAATTTCGCGCCAGTTCACGTTACAAAGTTCTTCAAAACAGGGGGGGGGGGGGTGTCACAGGTTGTTTTTTCATATATGAGTGTTTGAATTTCTTTTTACTTAAAAAAAAGGG
>CAXHJY010000832.1:20000-45000 GCA_964016885.1 Eledone cirrhosa
AAAGTTCAGAGAGCTTATACCACTATTAGCCGCTAAAGGGTTCTCCCTAAAAATGAAAGGCAGGCTGTACGATGCCTCCATACGAACAGCAATGTTGCATGGCAGTGAGACCTGGGCATTGTGTGCAGAGGATATACGCAGACTAGAGAGAAACGAAGCTTGCATGCTCCGCTGGATGTGTAATAGTAATATACGTGAACGACAAAGCATAAACGAACTAAGGAAAAAATTAGAAATAAGAGGGATCAGATGTTGTTTACTAGAGAGAAGGCTACGTTGGTATGGTCACGTGATGCGCATGAAGGATGATAGCTGTATAACAAAGTGCAGGGCAATAAAGATAGACGGTAGCCACGGAATGAGGCAGACCCAGAAAACCTGGGACGAGCTGATAAACTCCGACCTCACACACTTTCACCTCACCAAGACAATGTCACTGGACCGAGACCTTTGGCGGTACTCAGTAATAGAGAAGACCCGCCTTACCTAAATACAAAGTAAAACCTACTACAGTCAGTAGGCATCTCTAACAATATACACCCCCGTCCCACCACCCCCGCCCCATCCACACCGCCCCTTTCTATGTAAAGTTATGTTGGTGCCACACCATCCAGGCCGAAACAAATGAGATCGTGTAGGTGTCACGACAAAAAAACACACAGTCCACGCTGTAATGTGGCCGTGTAGGCAACACGGTAAAAACCTCCCAGACCCACACTGTAATTGTGGTTGGTGTTAGGAAGGGCATCCAACTGTAGAAAACCTGCCAGACAGTCCTATGCGAGCAAGACAATCACTCTTGCCTCAAGTGGGAATACCCCCGTCCAAACCCATGCAAGCGTGGAACACGGACGTTAAACGTTGATGATGATGATGATATATATGAATATAAATTATATATATATGTATATATATATATATATATATATATATAAATATAAATTATATATATATGTATATATATATATATATATATATATATATAAATATAAATTATATATATATATATGTATATATATATATATCCAGGCCGAAACAAATGAGATCGTGTAGGTGTCACGACAAAAAAAACACACAGTCCACGCTGTAAATGTGGCCATGTAGGCAACACGGTAAAAACCTCCCAGCCCCACACTGTAAATGTGGTTGGTGTTAGGAAGGGCATCCAGCTGTAGAAAACCCGCCAGACAGTCCACGCTGTAATGTGGTCGTGTAGGCAACACGGTAAAAACCTCCCAGCCCCACACTGTAAATGTGGTTTGTGCTAGGAAGGGCATCCAACTGTAGAAAACCCGCCAGACAGTCCTATGCGAGCAAGACAACCACTCTTGCCTCAAGTGGGAAAACTCCCGTCCAAACCCATGCAAGCGTGGAACATGGACGTTAAACGATGATGATGATGATGATGATGATGATGATGATGATGATGATGATATATATATATAAATATATATTATATATATATGTATATATATATATATAAATAAATTATATATATATATAAATATAAATTATATATATATATGTATATATATAAATATAAATTATATATATATGTATATATATATATATATATAAATATAAATTATAATAAATTATATATATATGTATATATATATATATATAAATATAAATTATATATATATATATATATAAATATAAATTATATATATATATATGTATATATATATATATATATATATATATATATATATATATATATATATATAAATTATATATATATATATGTATAATATATATATATAAATATAAATTATATATATATATTATGTATATATATATATAAATATAAATTATATATATAAATATAAATTATATATATATATATATATATATATATATAAATATAAATATAAATTATATATATATATATATATATATATATATATATATAGATATAAATATATATATATATGTGTAAATGAGGTTGGTGTTAGGAAGGGCATCCACCTGTAGAAATCAAGTCAAATCAGTTCCTGTATGAGCAAGGCATGGTCAGCCGACCAGACACTGCCCACAACAGGACAACCCGTCTAACCCATGCTAGCGTGGAAGAACGGACGTAAAACGGTGGTGATGATGATGATGATGTATCTATAAATATATATATATATATATATATATATAGGAACGAGTAGGACCCTGACGGCTGAGCTCAAGCCGTTTCGACGGCTAATTCTGGACTAAATCCACCTTTCACAATTCAACAGGAGGAAACAATAAAACCACTGACGATGTTGCAGATGTGCAACGAAAGATTTATCATAAACTATATATATGTGTTTGTGTCTATATTGTATCTATATTATTTTTGACCGTCGGTCAGTCAATGGCAACATTGAGGACCGGGTATATTATATTATATTAGATTACCGATATAAAAGACACAGAAGCGAAAACCAACCAAACAGTGAGTGTGTTCTGTTATTAATTCTGGCAATATTACACAAATATGACCCTCCCCAAGTATAACAATATTTGTTTCGACACACGATTTCATATAAAAAACCTCGCAAAACTAATTCATCGCTGTTATGTATATATATATATATATATATATATATATATATATATATATATATAAATATATATATATATATGTATATATATGAATATGTATATAAATATACATATATATAAATATACATATATATATATATATATATAAATATACATATATATATACATATATATATATATATAAATATACATATATATATATAAATATACATATATATATAAATATACATATATATATTTATAAATATACATATATATCTAAATATACATATTTATATATATATATGAATATATATATATATATATGAATATATATATATATATATATATGAATATATATATATATATATATATGAATATAAAAACAAATAACGAAACGAAATTAAATTTCGTTTCGTTTGTAACTCACTTTTGTATGACTGACGCTTAAGTCATTTGTCACTTTACTGTGAGTGGCCAGCTATTCTGTATGTAAACACACATATATGAATATATATATATATATATATATATATATATATATATATATATATATATATATATATATAAATATATATATATATATATATATATATAAATATATATATATAAATATACATATATATATATATATAAATATACATATATATATATAAATATACATATATATATATATATATATATATATACATATATATAAATATACATATATATATATATATATATAAATATACATATATATAAATATACATATATATATATATATATAAATATACATATATATAAATATACATATATATATATATATATATATATATATATATATATAAATATACATATATATAAATATACATATATATAAATATACATATATATAAATATACATATATATATATATATATATATATATAAATATACATATATATATATATATATATATATATATATAAATATACATATATATATAGATATATAAATAAATATACATATATATATATATAAATTATATATATATATATATATATATTTATTAAAATAACAGATTAAAGTTTAAGCAAAGAATCGCTGCTTTCACCCTTAACGGGATCTTCTGAAACTAACAAAGTCAATCTGTAAACGCAGAACTGGATATTTAAAAAAACGTTGCAACCGGAGGAAGACAGGGAGACGATACTTTGGTTCGTGGAAACGTTCGCTGGCAAAGAACGGGAAAAAACAAATAATACATCTTCCTGTCTTCCTCCGGTTGCAAGGTTTTTTGAAATATCCAGTTCTGCGTTTACAGATTGACTTTGCTAGTTTCAGAAGATCCTGTTAAGGGTGAAAGCAGCGATTCTTTGCTTAAACTTTAATCTGTTATTTTAATAAATATTTGCTCTACGGTTCTTATATATTTGATATATATTTATCCTTATCGAGCCCTCTTTGGATTTTAGTCTTCAAATTTATTATTATTACTATATATATATATATGTAAATATATATATATAAATATATATATATAAATATATATATCATCATCATCATCATCATCGTTTAACGTCCGTGTTCCATGCTTGCATGGGTTTGGACGGGAGTTTTCCCACTTGAGGCAAGAGTGGTTGTCTTGCTCGCATAGGACTGTCTGGCGGGTTTTCTACAGTTGGATGCCCTTCCTAACACCAACCACATTTACAGTGTGGGGCTGGGAAGTTTTTACCGTGTTGCCTACACGGCCACATTACAGCGTTGACTGTCAGGCAGGTTTTCTACAGCTGGATGCCCTTCCTAACACCAACCACATTTACAGTGTGGGACTGGGACGTTTTTACTGTGTTGCCTACACAGTCACATTACAGCGTGGACTGTGTGTTTTTTTTTTCGTGACACCTACACGATCTCATTTGTTTCGGCCTGGATTTTGTGGCACCAACATAACTTTACATTGAAAGGGGCGGTGTGGATGGGGTGGGGGTGGTGGGACGGGGGTGTATTTTGTTAGAGATGCCTACTGACTGTAGTAGGTTTTACTTTGTATTTAGGTAACGCGGGTCTTCTCTGTTACTGAGTACCGCCAAAGGTCTCGGTCCAGTGACATTGTCTTGGAGAGGTGTAAGTGTGTGAGGTCGGAATTTATCAGCTCGTCCCAGGTTTTTCTGGGTCTGCCTACTCCGTGGCTACCATCTATCTTTATTGCCCTGCACTTTGTTATACAGCTGTCGTCTTTCATGCACATCACGTGACCATACCAACGTAGCCTTCTCTCGAGTAAACAACATCTGATCCCTCTTATTTCTAATTTTTTCCTTAGTTCGTTTATGCTTTGCCGTTCGCGTATATTACTATTACACATCCAGCAGAGCATGCAAGCTTCGTTCCTCTCTAGTCTGCGTATATCCTCTGCACACAATGCCCAGGTCTCACTGCCATGCAACATTGCTGTTCGTATGCAGGCATCATACAACCTGCCTTTCACTTTTAGGGAGAACCCTTTAGAGAACACTTTTTCCATCCAGTTCTGACTCTAGCTACTGTACTTTCGGAGCACCCTCCCCCACTGCTGATTTTGTCACCCAGGTAACGGAAGCTGTCCACTATTTCTATAGAACCCTCTGCGCAGTTGAAAGAGCTAGTATTTTGTGGGCACTTGCTGCTACTTATTGCACCAGAGTACCGGCCACATGTAAAATCTGTGTTCTTAGTTAGCTTACCTGTGATCCCACTACATCTTTTATGCACCCATACTTTGCATTTGGGACATAAAATGGAGTTTCTACCTTTCCTACACACTGAGCATGGTCATTTCCCGGAAGGGACCGGCGCCTTATTTTCTTTCTTACAAACTAGAACTTTAGTCTTAGCCATGTTAATTTTAAGGCCTTTTGATTCTAGGCCGTGCTTCCATGTTTGGAATTTCTTCTCTAGCTCGGCCATTGATTCAGCTATGAGCGTTAGGTCATCTGCGTATAGGAGTTCCCATGGGCAGCCAGTCTTGAACTCCTCTGTTATAGCCTGAAGAGCAATAATGAATAGTAGGGGGCTAAGAACAGAGCCCTGATGGACACCAACTTTTACGCTAAACTCTTCACTATATTCGTTGTTAATTCTAACCTTGCTCACTGTTTCTTTATACATGGCTTGTATAGCTCTCACAAGCCATTCGTCAACACCTAGTTTTCTAAGAGCCCACCAGATAATGGAGCGGGGGACTCTGTCGAAGGCTTTCTCCAAGTCGACAAAGGCTAAGTATAGGGGTTTACTTTTAGCTAGGTACTTCTCCTGTAGTTGTCGTACAATGAAAAGAGCGTCTGTGGTACTTTTGCCTGACACAAACCCGAACTGCATTTCATCTAGATCGATTCTCTCTCTGATTAGTTGCACTATTACTTTTTCCGTGACCTTCATGACCTGGTCGATTAATTTAATCCCTCTATAGTTACTCCTATCTAGGGCGTCTCCTTTACCCTTGTAACAGTTAATGATGATGCTGCTACGCCAGTCCTTCGGAACAACCCCATTCTGTATGACTTGGTTTACTATCCGGGTGACCATGGTGTGTCCCACCGTTCCAGAGGCCTTCAGCATCTCAGCAACTATATATATAAATATATATATATAAATATATATATATATAAATATTATAAATATATATATATAGATATATAAATATTATAAATATATATATATAAATATATATATATATATATATATATATATAGGAACAAGTAAGACCCCAACGGCTGAGCTCAAGCCGTTTCGACGGCTAATTCTGGACTGAATGAAAATTTATTCTGGTATTTAAATAGCCGAGCTTATCAAGGCGTAATTCCATATATGGTCAAAGAGATAATCACCAGGATTGGTCACATCACAAGTTAGTAGTAAATCTGTGATGGCAAATTGGTGGGGGAAGGGGTAGCTAAACCTGCCGGTAGGAAAAAGAGGGAAAGGGGGTGGAGTAGACCCATTCATGCGTTGGTAGTGCCGGCTACAGCTGGGCGTGAGGTCAAAGAGGATACGGGGGAGGGGGAGGGGGAGGAAGTTGAAACGGTAAGTAGAACAATAAAGGGTAAAACTATAAAAAGTACTGAGAATGAAAAAAAAAAAAAAATAAGCAAAGTCTGGTTACTAAGACTTAAGTCTCTCGCTATTGCTAGGCTAAAGAATTACATAAATAAATAAATAAATAAGTGAATAAAAGAATAGATAAATAAATAAAAAAAATATATATATAATAAAGAATAAAAAAAAAAATAATAATAATAAAAATAAACTAGGTGGGACGGAAATAAAGGGACCCTTATACGAGGTAAAAGTGCATGTATCGTGTGCGTGTTAAGAACTCAATTTAAAAAAATAAATGTATGCATGTAATTATATACACATGCATTTATATATTTTCTTAGGCTAAAAACAGAGAAGTGATAACCAAAAAACCTCCATATCTCATAACAGTAATAAATACGGAAAGTCATGTTTATAAGGTACCTGGAAATAAATACCTCTGGCCAAATCAAGAGTAAAATATTTAATACAATAACAGAGATAGCTTAAAGCTAAACTCTGACTGGTAACCATCTCACTCAACAAACATTAGGTTATATGTTAGTATAAACCCAATTTAAGTGTTTGGGGTGCTAACTATATGTATTTTGTGGAAAGCCAGTTGCATTATTTTATGAGATATAATTAAAGTTATATATATATGGATATGCGACGGCTGGAGAGAAACGAGGCAAGCATGCTCCGCTGGATGTGCAGTGTAAATGTGTGTGAACGACCCAGCATAAATGTGTTGAGAGAGAAACTGTGTCTGAGAGGGATAGAATGTAGTGTACGGGAGAGGAGACTGAGGTGGTATGAACATGTGATGCGCATGGAGGATGACCGATGGGTGAAGAAGTGCCAGGAAATGCCAGTTGAAGGAAGACGTGGTAGAGGTAGACCACGAAAGACATGGGCGGAGGTGGTGAGAACAGACCTCAGATCATTGAAGCTCACGGTGGAGATGACGAGGGACCGTGGCGAGTGGAGAGATGCTGTGCTGAATAAGACCCATCCCACCCTTGCAAGCAGGGAAAAGCGGACGTAAAATGATGATGATGATAAATATATATATATATATATAAATATATATATATATATAAATATATATATATATATAAATTATATATATATATATAAATTATATATATATATATAAATTATATATATATATATAAATTATATATATATAAATTATATATATATATATATAAATATATATAAATTATATATATATATATATATATATATATATATATAAATATATATATATATATATATATATATATATATATAAATTATATATATAAATATATATATATTTATAGTAAGACAGACTGAGTCAAGGTGTTCTCTGAATTTTAGGCTGGTTCCCATGTGGATGCCTAAATCTTTCACACACTGTTTTTCCATTATTTGTTGTCCTGATGGATTTCTGTAGTTTGTTGTATTTTTCAGATCTTGATCTGTTCCGTAGCGAATTAGTTCAAACTTCTTATCATTGAACAACATGTTTGTTTCCTGCCATTTGTATATGGTGGTCAGGTCCTTTTGTAAGGCCTCTGTATCCACCTCGTCTTTGATTTGTCTCATGACCCTGGTGTCATCAGCAAAGGATGAGACGTTGCTGGTTGTATCTTCATCTATGTCAGAGATGAGGATGAGAAACAGGATCGAGCCGAGTACTGTACCCTGAGGAACACTGCTGGTCACAGGTGATGGTGTTGAATGGGTTCCATTCACAGTGACTGTTTGAGTTCTATATGTAAGGAACTCATGTATCCATGTACCAACTTTTCCTCCTACTCCTAGCTTTCGAAGTTTGTGTCCCAGGATGCCATGATCTACCTTGTCAAATGCCTTGGCAAAGTCGAGGTAAATAACATCTGTGTTGTATCCATTCTCTAGATTTTCTAGGATTTGGTCATGGTGTGCCAGTAGTTGGGAAAGACATGATCTACCTAACCTGAATCCATGCTGGTTGCAATTCATCAGATTGTTGGATTCCAGGAACTCAACCAGTTTTCCACGAACTATTCTTTCGAAGACCTTGATAATGTGTGATGTCAGTGAGATTGGTCGGTAGTTCTTTGGTTTTGATTTGCTGTCCCCTTTATGTATTGGAGTTATGTGTGCTTCTTTATATGTATTTGGTATTTTGCCATTCTCCATAGATTCCTTCCATATCATGTAAAGGGGTTTCAACAATTGTACCTTGCAGTTTTTAAGTATCATGGCATTGAAACCATCAGGCCCCGCAGCCGAGTGCATGGAGAGCTTGTCTATGGCTCTTTCTATGTCTTCTGGGTTGAAATCAATGTCGGATAGGGTAGGTTTAGTATGGTCGATATCCTTGAAGAATTCTCCTGGGTCATGGATCTTCATGGTTTTAGATGGCTCACTGAAGACACTTTCATACTGTTGACCCAACATTTCTGCCATTTCAATAGGGTTATTCACTACATCCCCATTTTGTCTCTGGAGAGGTCCTATTGTTGACTTGGTATTCGAGTATTTCTTTGCAAAACTGTAGAAACATTTTGGATTTTTCTTGATGTTTTCTATGGCTCTCTTTTCTGCATTGTTACGTTCTTCATCATAGTGTTGTTTTAGATTGTCTTCTAATCTGTATATTTGGTCAAGGACTTTCTGTAGTTCATGTTTTGATGTCAGCTTAGATGTTTTGTTTCTTAGTCTTGACCTTTTGCGCATCAGGATCTTTCGCTCCCGTGGTACAAGTTTTTTTGTGGATTTGGTTTTCTTAAGAGGAATATTTTTTGCACATATTTCTTCGATCTTGTTTAAGAATTTCTTGTGTTTATCTGGCCCAGTAAGGTAGAGATCCCAGTCAATGATTTGTAACTGGTTGTTAATAGTTTCCCAATTTGCCTGGTGATAATCATACCTGCATAGCTTTGGCATGTCCTTTTGTTTAAGAGTTGTGGCATTGGGCTCATTACCAATGTGTAAATGCATTTCAATAATATTGTGGTCTGAAAGGATTGTTGGGGTTGAGTGAAGGTCAAATAGCGTGTCCTCGTTGTTGGTGAAAACCAAGTCGATCGTATTATTATTTCTAGTTGCTTCTGTCATCATTTGTTTGAGGTATAATTTCTCTGTGACTTCCAACAGTTTGGCTGCCTGTATTTGTTCAGCTTTTGTCCCCAGTTTTAGTATGTGTCCATGTGGCCAGATGATGTTAGGGAAGTTGAAGTCACCAAGGAGGATAATGTCTGGCATTGGACTCGCCATGTTTCCCAGAATTTGTTAAAGCTTTGTCAGTGGCTCAGTGAAGGATAATGTTGGGCTGTTTGGCGGTCTGTACATTATTGTTACAACTGTATTAAGTTGGATGATTTTTATGCACAGCAGGTTGCAGTAGGCATTTGATTCATTGACAAGTTCTATGCATGCATAGGTATCATGAATATACATGATAACACCCCCATGGGATCTGCCTTGTCTATCACATCTGAAGATGTTGAATCCATTGATTGAGATTTCGCTGTTGCGGATGTTTTCGTTGAGATGACTTTCAGTAATTCCAATTATTTTGGAGTTGTTTTCTGTTAGTAATTCTTCCAAGAAAGGGACTTTACACTGTTTTGTTTTCGGATAAAGACCCTGGATATTTGCTGTTATTATGCTTGTTGTACCGGATACATCTGCCCTATTGTTGGCAAGACTGTTGTAGTTGCTGGGACTGTGCTGACTGGATATTCGGTCTGCTGGGCTGTCTGTATTTGTTGTATGTGCCCTGTAAGTCCAGGTGTCAGCCTTTGTATCAATGTTGCCTGGTTTTGCTGAGTCATCTGTATGGAGTACAGCTGTTGTTGTAGTTGGTAGATTACGCCTAAAAAACTGCTTTCATTCATTACTGTATCGAATTTCTGCGAGTTTGGGTTTGTTACAGCTGATGTGTGCAATTGAGTAGCATGATTTTCATTCACTGTTGAGCCATGACCTGGTTTCTCCATTTTTGGGAAATGGTTTTCATACCCTAATTTATATATATATATATAATTTATATATATATAAATTTATATTTATATATATATATAATTTATATATATATAATTTATATATATATATATATATATATATATATATATATATATATATATATATATAATTTATATATATATTTATATATATATATATATAATTTATATATATATATATTTATATATATATATATATAATTTATATATATATATATTTATATATATATATATATATATAATTTATATATATATATATTTATATATATATATATATATATAATTTATATATATATATATATATATATATATAATTTATATATATATATATATATATATATAATTTATATATATATATATAATTTATATATATATTTATATATATATATATATATATATATATATATATATATATATTTATATATATATTTATATATATATATAATTTATATATTTATATATATATATATATATATATAATTTATATATATATTTATATATATATTTATATATATATATAATTTATATATTTATATATATATTTATATATATATATAATTTATATATTTATATATATATTTATATATATATATATATATATATAATTTATATATATATATATATATATAATTTATATATATATTTATATATATATATATAAATATATAATTTATATATATATGTATATATATATATATATAATTTATATATATATATAATTTATATATATATATAATTTATATATATATATATAATTTATATATATATATATAATTTATATATATATATAATTTATAAGTACTGTAGCTAGAGTCAGAACTGGTTGGAAAAAGTTCAGAGAGCTTATACCACTATTAGCTGCTAAAGGGTTCTCCCTAAAAATGAAAGGCAGGTTGTACGATGCCTGCATACGAACAGCAATGTTGCATGGTAGTGAGACCTGGGCATTGTGTGCAGAGGATATACGCAGACTAGAGAGGAACGAAGCTTGCATGCTCCGCTGGATGTGTAACAGAAATATACGTGAACGGCAAAGCATAAACGAACTAAGGAAAAAATTAGAGATAAGAGGGATCAGATGTTGTTTACTCGAGAGAAGGCTGCGTTGGTATGGACACGTGATGCGCATGAAAGTCGATAGCTGTATAACAAAGTGCAGGGCAATAAAGATAGACGGTAGCCACGGAATAGGCAGACGTAGAAAAACATGGGATGAGCTGATAAACTCCGACCTCACACACTTACACCTCTCCAAGACAATGTCACTGGACCGAGACCTTTGGCGGTACTCAGTAACAGAGAAGACCCGCCTTGCCAGTAGGCATCTCTAACAAAATACACCCCGTCCCGCCACCACCCCCACCCCATCCACACCACCCCGTTCTATGTAAAGTTATGTTGGTGCCGCGCCATCCAGGCCGAAACAAATGAGATCGTGTAGGTGTCACGACAAAAAAACACACAGTCCACGCTGTAATGTGGCCGTGTAGGCAACACGGTAAAAACCTCCCAGACCCACACTGTAAATGTGGTTGGTGTTAGGAAGGGCATCCAACTGTAGAAAACCTGCCAGACAGTCCTATGCGAGCAAGACAATCACTCTTGCCTCAAGTGGGACTACCCCCGTCCAAACCCATGCAAGCGTGGAACACGGACGTTAAACGTTGATGATGATGATGATGATATAATTTATATATATATATATATATATATATATAATTTATATATATATATATAATTTATATATATATATATATATAATTTATATATATATAATTTATATATATATATATATGTATATATATAATTTATATATATATATATATATATGTATATATATAATTTATATATATATTTATATATTTATATATATATTACTCTTTTACCTGTTTCAGCCATCCGGCTGAGGCCATGCTGGGGCACCGATATATATAATTTATAATAAAGTTAAATAAAAGTCAAATGATTAAAATTTAGCTTCGTTTATTACTGCTATATATATTTCAGTGACAGCCATCTTTGGCTGTGACCTCTTCAGGCAGTTTGAAGTAGTATGGTATAGACAAGTACATATGTTGTTTAGGTGTATAATATTGTCAATACTCTGATATGCCCAGTTCCTTGTTGGGTTGTTAATTCACTGAGGAACTGGAGTCATATGTGCTCCAGCCTGCATACTGAGGTGTTGGTATACAACCAACATAAACTCAAAATCTATATAATTTATATAGTTTTAATATAGATGAGATTCTACAGGACTAGAACTGTTTCATTCATTAGAAAATATATATATATTTATATATATATATATATATATATATTTATATATATATATTTATATATTATATATATTTATATATATATATATATTTATATATATATATGAAAAAGTTTGTCCTTCATCAGTGATCTTCCAACCATCATAGGCATTTCATCGCTTTAAATATATATATATATTGCTTTTATATATATATATATTTATATATATATATATATATTTATATATTTATATATATATATATATTTATATATATATATATATATATATATATATATATATATATATATGCAAAGTTTTATTTAAATTGTTGGGTTACAACGAGTAAATATTTATAACTGATATAAAAGCACTCAACAAGTATTTGGAGTATATTTACGATATTAAATAAATGGAGACTATATTTATAAAACCATATTTATTTCATTATATATATTTCAGGGATATCATATTAAAAATATGGTATGCCTTCTTCAGACAAAATACAATATAAACAGTCTTATAAATAGATAGATTTGACATACCTTTCAACTTCAACTTCCATTTAAAAAGTTGATTTGGTAGTGAAAAATGTTAGGGACAGTTATAAAAAGAAAGAAAGAAACAAGCGAAGAAAAAGAAGAAATGCATGCAACTAAATAGAGAGAGATAGATATAGAGAGATATATAGAGAGAAGAAATTCATGTAAAGAAACAGAGAGAAATATATATAGAGAGAGATAGATATAGATAGAGATAGAGAGAAAGAAAATAGGTAGTTGGGCACCAGTTGAATGACGTATCAATGATATATTTATTTATTTATTTAGTTCTAGTATTAAGGTAGAGAGAGATATATGTGGTTAGGAGAGAAAACAGCCGTTACATAGAGAGAAAAGAAAATATCCAGACATAAACGAGGCAGATTTAAAACATTATGTTTCATCAATGTAAAAATATCAATTCGTATGAATTAGGTATTATAATGTAAATATCAGTATTCATGAATGAGACACGTATCAATAATGTGTGAAAAATAATGATCATATGCCTAGTTCAAAATTCAGAGTTGAGATAAAACTGAGATAAAAAACTGAGATAAAAAAACTGAGATAAAAAAACTGAGATAAAAAAACTGAGATAAAAAAACTTCAAAAAAAATTGAAATACATAAGTATATATGTACTTTCATGAAAAAAGAAAAAGAAAAAGAAAATAGAAGGTTATCCCAGATTCAATACTATAGACTTCCATGTGAATTTACGTGATCAACTCTGCAAATTCCTATTTCACATGAAAACATTCTCATTGTGCTATAAAAATTCTAGTATACATATATGTGTACATACACACAAATATATATAGAATCTACATTAATTTTAACAATACTATTCTTGTCTTTACTCTACATGATTATCGTTCAAGCATAAATAAAGAACAGATATCAATATATCAATAAAAATATCAAAAAATTAAAAATATTAAAAATAAAACACAGTATGCCCCGCAAATCAACCACAGAGATCAACCCTTCAAAGTTAATTGACAATATATTGCCAAGTTCGTTATAAGCATCAGAATCAAAAGCAAACAAAACCAAAATTATTTACCAAATCCTGTCTAGCAGAAATCATTCCAAAAGTTTAGGATACCCATTTGATCTACAGATGGTCTTATATTTAATATAGAAGTTTATCTAGTGTAAAATTTATTCGATATATTTGGAGCATCAGCTTTTAGGGTAGTTTAATTATTCATGAAGAATGTTTAAAA
This sequence comes from Eledone cirrhosa, assembly GCA_964016885.1. Classification (NCBI taxonomy): domain Eukaryota; kingdom Metazoa; phylum Mollusca; class Cephalopoda; order Octopoda; family Eledonidae; genus Eledone; species Eledone cirrhosa. The sequence goes on from CAXHJY010000832.1 coordinate 34,575, forward strand.
AAAGAAATCGAAAGATTTTTCAGGCGAGTTTCATAAATAATTATAAATCAAAGTAAATATACTACATTTTAAATTTATATTTATATTTAAAAGTTGAGTTCAATCTATGTCTGCAGCAACTGAATAAATTTGTCCGTAAATTAATTGAATTTTTAGATTTTAGTATAAAGAATATCTCCTCCGCGCAGAGGTCACATGTCTCAGAGGATGAATTAAAAGGAATCCCTCTTGAGACTATATTCCAAGCCGTCGAATATCCAACGTTATCATGCTTAAGTTGCCAGAGTAAACCTGATAGTGATGTTGAAGATTTTTTGCTTGGATCTGTGAAAGAATTCTTGTGGTTATTATAGCGAAGTTTAAATTCTGTCGAGGTGGAACCAACATAGTTAAAAGAATTTAAGTCCGTTTTAACATTACAGTTGTATATTATATTTTTAACTAAGCAATTGTTATTTAACGGACATTTAGATCTATCTCTACAGTTACATTTGTTTACTTGGATATTATTTATGCTATTATCGGTATATTGGCTAGGTTTTAAATTCCTATTATTTATTCTATTAATATTTTGTGCTAAATTTTTGGTGGATGAGTAAGTTAATTTTATAGTATGTCTATTGAAAATTGAGTGATACCTATGTGTTCTAGGGAAGCGATTATCAAGAGCATTAAAAAATAGTTTAGCGATGTGGGTTTTAATGTTTAGTGAGAAAGGGGGGGGGGGCAAACCATATTATATTCCTAGTTCTATTTCTTTTTTGGCTTTTGGAATTATTGTAATGCTTTCTATTATAGTTGTTAAAGTTGTTGCCGTAATTAAAATTGTTGTTATTTTGGTTAGTTTGTCTATTATTATCTATGTACATAATTTTATCACTATATCCTGCTCTAGCTAACGCTTCATTGTAATACTGGGCTTTTTCGTCGAAAATCTTTTTATTAGATGAGATTCTAGAGATACGTTTTTGAACAGAGTTTACTATAGTATTTTTAACAGATCTGGGGTGGTTAGAGTTAAAACTGACATAGTTTAAGTTTTCATTCAACTTGTGAAATGGATAGTGAAGACATGTGTTGAGATTTAATGTTACATCTAGGAAATTGACTATTCTATGGTTATTCTCAATTTCTATTTTTAGATTAAAGTAATTAAAAAATTGTGTAATTTGTTTTCTTTTTCTATTTAGTTCAGAGTTATTATTTTCAATAAGTAAAAGCATGTCATCTCTATATAAACCTCCGGTAGCACCGGGTATTTTCCTATGCAGCGAATTGATTATAAATAGGCCCACAAGGTCAGTTACCTGAGCTGAGTCGGATGATCCCATAGTAATGTCGAAATTGTTATCTCTATCTGCTCTGGTCCATAGTTGGTCATTAAATTCTATCAATGTTTTCCTAGCCGATAATATAATGTGCATTTCATTGCTAGTTAGGTCTGTATGTTTGAATGCGTAATTTAGTGCCTTATTTAATAGATTAGGGGTAATAGATGAATAATAGTTAGCAATATCTAGTTGAATAAATTTATTATTATTGTTATATTTAATTTCTTTAAACCACTCAATAACCTCTCCAGTTCCCTTCCACAAGCTCAAGTTAGGTAAACAATCCAAGTTCTTAATTTGCTGTATCACCCTGTCTAGAATGTTTTTGCTTAGTTTACCCAGGTCAGATTTTGATGGTGCAATCAATCTGACTGGCAGGTCATTTTCAAAATTTCTTTTGTGATCTTTCATATTGATCTTCGGTTTCCTGGGCACGAAAGGTTGTGTTCTGTTCTCAATTTCCAACTCATGCATTATACAAGATGCTTCAACATTCATTTACTCAAGCTCGGCCTTATCTGCTACCTTGTACTTTTTCCTCAGTTCTTTCAGTATGAGGCCATTATACATGTCTTTTTGCACTCCATAGAGGTTGTTGGTCTTGTCAGATTTCACCAAGATCTTCTCAGTTTTCTCTAAGCTCTCAATATTATCCTTAATGCCTTTCAGATATTCCTGGCCTTTGAAGTTTCTCTTGAATTTGACTCCTTGTATGATAGAAATTATATCGTTTTCAAAGTCAAATAAAAGTTTGTTGGGGGGGTGGATTTTTTTTAGATTTGAAAACTTTGTCTAAGTCCGAGACATTTTCATTTATATTAGATTTATCAAAGTGGAATGCCCGCCACCTGATTCTCCTTATAAAAGAGTCCGATTTATCTATTAATTGTTTAATAAAGTCTTTGTTTCTAGGTAGAGGTATGTCTTTTAAAGAGGAAGAAATCTTAAAGAATTCCATTTTTTCAGTTATAATATAAAGCGCTCAACAGTATTGGAGCAAGATATATGCAAAGTTTTATTTAAATTGTTGGGTTACAACGAGTAAATATTTATAACTGATATAAAAGCACTCAACAAGTATTTGGAGTATATTTACGATATTAAATAAATGGAAACTATATTTATAAAACCATATTTATTTCATTATATATATTTCAGGGATATCATATTAAAAATATGGTATGCCTTCTTCAGACAAAATACAATATAAACAGTCTTATAAATAGATAGATTTGACATACCTTTCAACTTCAACTTCCATTTAAAAAGTTGATTTGGTAGTGAAAAATGTTAGGGACAGTTATAAAAAGAAAGAAAGAAAAAAGCGAAGAAAAAGAAGAAATGCATGCAACTAAATAGAGAGAGATAGATATAGAGAGATATATAGAGAGAAGAAATTTTTTATCTCAGTTTTATCTCAACTCTGAATTTTGAACTAGGCATATGATCATTATTTTTCACACATTATTGATACGTGTCTCATTCATGAATACTGATATTTACATTATAATACCTAATTCATACGAATTGATATTTTTACATTGATGAAACATAATGTTTTAAATCTGCCTCGTTTATGTCTGGATATTTTCTTTTCTCTCTATGTAACGGCTGTTTTCTCTCCTAACCACATATATCTCTCTCTACCTTAATACTAGAACTAAATAAATAAATAAATATATCATTGATACGTCATTCAACTGGTGCCCAACTACCTATTTTCTTTCTCTCTATCTCTATCTATATCTATCTCTCTCTATTTTTTCTCTCTCTCTCTCTTCTCTCTCTCTCTCTATCTATCTCCCTCTCTCTATATATTTCTCTCTGTTTCTTTACATGAATTTCTTCTCTCTATATATCTCTCTATATCTATCTCTCTCTATTTAGTTGCATGCATTTCTTCTTTTTCTTCGCTTTTTTCTTTCTTTCTTTTTATAACTGTCCCTAACATTTTTCACTACCAAATCAACTTTTTAAATGGAAGTTGAAGTTGAAAGGTATGTCAAATCTATCTATTTATAAGACTGTTTATATTGTATTTTGTCTGAAGAAGGCATACCATATTTTTAATATGATATCCCTGAAATATATATAATGAAATAAATATGGTTTTATAAATATAGTCTCCATTTATTTAATATCGTAAATATACTCCAAATATTTGTTGAGTGCTTTTATATCAGTTATAAATATTTACTCGTAACCCAACAATTTAAATAAAACTTTGCATATATATATATATATATATATATATATATATATATATATATATATATATATATATATAAATATATATATATATATAAATATATATATATATATAAATATATAAATATATATATATATATATAAATATATATATATATAAAAGCAATATATATATATATTTAAAGCGATGAAATGCCTATGATGGTTGGAAGATCACTGATGAAGGACAAACTTTTTCATATATATATATAAATATATATATATATATAAATATATATAATATATAAATATATATATATAAATATATATATATATATAAATATATATATAAATTATATAGATTTTGAGTTTATGTTGGTTGTATACCAACACCTCAGTATGCAGGCTGGAGCACATATGACTCCAGTTCCTCAGTGAATTAACAACCCAACAAGGAACTGGGCATATCAGAGTATTGACAATATTATACACCTAAACAACATATGTACTTGTCTATACCATACTACTTCAAACTGCCTGAAGAGGTCACAGCCAAAGATGGCTGTCACTGAAATATATATAGCAGTAATAAACGAAGCTAAATTTTAATCATTTGACTTTTATTTAACTTTATTATAAATTATATATATCGGTGCCCCAGCATGGCCTCAGCCGGATGGCTGAAACAGGTAAAAGAGTAATATATATATAAATATATAAATATATATATAAATTATATATATACATATATATATATATATATATATATATATATATAAATTATATATATACATATATATATATATATAAATTATATATATATAAATTATATATATATAAATTATATATATATATATATATAAATTATATATATATATATAAATTATATATATATATATATATATATATATATAAATTATATCATCATCATCATCATCAACGTTTAACGTCCGTGTTCCACGCTTGCATGGGTTTGGACGGGGGTAGTCCCACTTGAGGCAAGAGTGATTGTCTTGCTCGCATAGGACTGTCTGGCAGGTTTTCTACAGTTGGATGCCCTTCCTAACACCAACCACATTTACAGTGTGGGTCTGGGAGGTTTTTACCGTGTTGCCTACACGGCCACATTACAGCGTGGACTGTGTGTTTTTTTGTCGTGACACCTACACGATCTCATTTGTTTCGGCCTGGATGGCGCGGCACCAACATAACTTTACATAGAACGGGGTGGTGTGGATGGGGTGGGGGTGGTGGCGGGACGGGGTGTATTTTGTTAGAGATGCCTACTGGCAAGGCGGGTCTTCTCTGTTACTGAGTACCGCCAAAGGTCTCGGTCCAGTGACATTGTCTTGGAGAGGTGTAAGTGTGTGAGGTCGGAGTTTATCAGCTCATCCCATGTTTTTCTACGTCTGCCTATTCCGTGGCTACCGTCTATCTTTATTGCCCTGCACTTTGTTATACAGCTATCGACTTTCATGCGCATCACGTGTCCATACCAACGCAGCCTTCTCTCGAGTAAACAACATCTGATCCCTCTTATCTCTAATTTTTTCCTTAGTTCGTTTATGCTTTGCCGTTCACGTATATTTCTGTTACACATCCAGCGGAGCATGCAAGCTTCGTTCCTCTCTAGTCTGCGTATATCCTCTGCACACAATGCCCAGGTCTCACTACCATGCAACATTGCTGTTCGTATGCAGGCATCGTACAACCTGCCTTTCATTTTTAGGGAGAACCCTTTAGCAGCTAATAGTGGTATAAGCTCTCTGAACTTTTTCCAACCAGTTCTGACTCTAGCTACAGTACTTATAAATTATATATATATATAAATTATATATATATATATAAATTATATATATATATATAAATTATATATATATATAAATTATATATATATATAAATTATATATATATATATACATATATATATAAATTATATATTTATATATATATATATAAATATATATATAAATTATATATATATAAATATATATATAAATTATATATATATATATATATATAAATTATATATATATAAATATATATATATAAATATATATATAAATATATAAATTATATATATATATAAATATATATATAAATATATAAATTATATATATATATAAATATATATATAAATATATATATAAATTATATATATATATATATATATATATATATATATAAATATATATATAAATTATATATATATATATAAATTATATATATATATAAATATATATATAAATTATATATATATATATATATATATATATAAATTATATATATATATATATATATATAAATATATATATATATAAATTATATATATATATATATAAATATATATATAAATTATATATATATATATATATATATATATATATATATATAAATTATATATATATAAATTATATATATATATAAATATAAATTTATATATATATAAATTATATATATATAAATTAGGGTATGAAAACCATTTCCCAAAAATGGAGAAACTAGGTCATGGCTCAACAGTGAATGAAAATCATGCTACTCAATTGCACACATCAGCTGTAACAAACCCAAACTCGCAGAAATTCGATACAGTAATGAATGAAAGCAGTTTTTTAGGCGTAATCTACCAACTACAACAACAGCTGTACTCCATACAGATGACTCAGCAAAACCAGGCAACATTGATACAAAGGCTGACACCTGGACTTACAGGGCACATACAACAAATACAGACAGCCCAGCAGACCGAATATCCAGTCAGCACAGTCCCAGCAACTACAACAGTCTTGCCAACAATAGGGCAGATGTATCCGGTACAACAAGCATAATAACAGCAAATATCCAGGGTCTTTATCCGAAAACAAAACAGTGTAAAGTCCCTTTCTTGGAAGAATTACCAACAGAAAACAACTCCAAAATAATTGGAATTACTGAAAGTCATCTCAACGAAAACATCCGCAACAGCGAAATCTCAATCAATGGATTCAACATCTTCAGATGTGATAGACAAGGCAGATCCCATGGGGGTGTTATCATGTATATTCATGATACTTATGCATGCATAGAACTTGTCAATGAATCAAATGCCTACTGCAACCTGCTGTGCATAAAAATCATCCAACTTAATACAGTTGTAACAATAATGTACAGACCGCCAAACAGCCCAACATTATCCTTCACTGAGCCACTGACAAAGCTTTAACAAATTCTGGGAAACATGGCGAGTCCAATGCCAGACATTATCCTCCTTGGTGACTTCAACTTCCCTAACATCATCTGGCCACATGGACACATACTAAAACTGGGGACAAAAGCTGAACAAATACAGGCAGCCAAACTGTTGGAAGTCACAGAGAAATTATACCTCAAACAAATGATGACAGAAGCAACTAGAAATAATAATACGATCGACTTGGTTTTCACCAACAACGAGGACACGCTATTTGACCTTCACTCAACCCCAATAATCCTTTCAGACCACAATATTATTGAAATGCATTTACACATTGGTAATGAGCCCAATGCCACAACTCTTAAACAAAAGGACATGCCAAAGCTATGCAGGTATGATTATCACCAGGCAAATTGGGAAACTATTAACAACCAGTTACAAATCATTGACTGGGATCTCTACCTTACTGGGCCAGATAAACACAAGAAATTCTTAAACAAGATCGAAGAAATATGTGCAAAAAATATTCCTCTTAAGAAAACCAAATCCACAAAAAAACTTGTACCACGGGAGCGAAAGATCCTGATGCGCAAAAGGTCAAGACTAAGAAACAAAACATCTAAGCTGACATCAAAACATGAACTACAGAAAGTCCTTGACCAAATATACAGATTAGAAGACAATCTAAAACAACACTATGATGAAGAACGTAACAATGCAGAAAAGAGAGCCATAGAAAACATCAAGAAAAATCCAAAATGTTTCTACAGTTTTGCAAAGAAATACTCGAATACCAAGTCAACAATAGGACCTCTCCAGAGACAAAATGGGGATGTAGTGAATAACCCTATTGAAATGGCAGAAATGTTGGGTCAACAGTATGAAAGTGTCTTCAGTGAGCCATCTAAAACCATGAAGATCCATGACCCAGGAGAATTCTTCAAGGATATCGACCATACTAAACCTACCCTATCCGACATTGATTTCAACCCAGAAGACATAGAAAGAGCCATAGACAAGCTCTCCATGCACTCGGCTGCGGGGCCTGATGGTTTCAATGCCATGATACTTAAAAACTGCAAGGTACAATTGTTGAAACCCCTTTACATGATATGGAAGGAATCTATGGAGAATGGCAAAATACCAAATACATATAAAGAAGCACACATAACTCCAATACATAAAGGGGACAGCAAATCAAAACCAAAGAACTACCGACCAATCTCACTGACATCACACATTATCAAGGTCTTCGAAAGAATAGTTCGTGGAAAACTGGTTGAGTTCCTGGAATCCAACAATCTGATGAATTGCAACCAGCATGGATTCAGGTTAGGTAGATCATGTCTTTCCCAACTACTGGCACACCATGACCAAATCCTAGAAAATCTAGAGAATGGATACAACACAGATGTTATTTACCTCGACTTTGCCAAGGCATTTGACAAGGTAGATCATGGCATCCTGGGACACAAACTTCGAAAGCTAGGAGTAGGAGGAAAAGTTGGTACATGGATACATGAGTTCCTTACATATAGAACTCAAACAGTCACTGTGAATGGAACCCATTCAACACCATCACCTGTGACCAGCAGTGTTCCTCAGGGTACAGTACTCGGCTCGATCCTGTTTCTCATCCTCATCTCTGACATAGATGAAGATACAACCAGCAACGTCTCATCCTTTGCTGATGACACCAGGGTCATGAGACAAATCAAAGACGAGGTGGATACAGAGGCCTTACAAAAGGACCTGACCACCATATACAAATGGCAGGAAACAAACATGTTGTTCAATGATAAGAAGTTTGAACTAATTCGCTACGGAACAGATCAAGATCTGAAAAATACAACAAACTACAGAAATCCATCAGGACAACAAATAATGGAAAAACAGTGTGTGAAAGATTTAGGCATCCACATGGGAACCAGCCTAAAATTCAGAGAACACCTTGACTCAGTCTGTCTTACTATAAATATATATATATTTATATATATAATTTATATATATATATATATATATATATATATATATATTTATATATATATATATATATATATATATATATATAATTTATATATATTTATATATATATATATATAATTTATATATATATAATTTATATATATATATATAATTTATATATATATATATAATTTATATATATATATATAATTTATATATATATATATATTTATATATATATATATATTTATATATATATATATATATTTATCATCATCATCATTTTACGTCCGCTTTTCCCTGCTTGCAAGGGTGGGATGGGTCTTATTCAGCACAGCATCTCTCCACTCGTCACGGTCCCTCGTCATCTCCACCGTGAGCTTCAATGATCTGAGGTCTGTTCTCACCACCTCCGCCCATGTCTTTCGTGGTCTACCTCTACCACGTCTTCCTTCAACTGGCATTTCCTGGCACTTCTTCACCCATCGGTCATCCTCCATGCGCATCACATGTTCATACCACCTCAGTCTCCTCTCCCGTACACTACATTCTATCCCTCTCAGACACAGTTTCTCTCTCAACACATTTATGCTGGGTCGTTCACGCACATTTACACTGCACATCCAGCGGAGCATGCTTGCCTCGTTTCTCTCCAGCCGTCGCATCTCCAGCCGTCGCATTGTCTTTGAGAGGTGTAATTGGGTAAGGTCGGCTTTTATCACCTCATCCCAGGTCATCTTGGGTCTCCCCACTCCGCGGTTTCCATCAACTTCTAGTGCTCTGCACCTTTTTATGCAGCTGTCATCCTTCATACGCATCACATGTCCATACCAGCGCAACCGCCTCTCCTGCACACAGCATTTGATTCCTCTTATGCTCAGTCTGTCCCTCAATTCATTTATGCTTTGTCGTTCACGTATATTACTGTTACACATCCATCGGAGCATGCAGGCTTCGTTTCTCTCTAATCTACGTAAGTCTTCCACCTTCAGCGCCCAGGTCTCACTACCATGCAACATCGCTGTTCGGATACACGCATCATACAGTCTGCCTTTCATTCTGAGGGAGAAGCCTTTTGCAGCTAGCAGTGGTAGTAGTTCCCTAAACTTCTTCCATCCCGTTCTTACCCTAGTTATTGTACTTTCTGAACACCCACCTCCGTTGCTAATTCGGTCACCTAGGTAGCAGAAGCTGTCTACTGTTTCTACAGGGCCCTCCCAGAGATTGGTGGTACTTGTTTCCTGTGGTTGTTTGCTGCTTGCTGTTTCAGCACAGCTGCTGCATGCGAATCCTACATTCTTAATTAAGCTTCCTGAGATCCCGCTACATCTCTTGTGTACCCATTGTTTGCATTTGGGGCAGAGAATGGAGTTCCTACCTACACCTTTCCTACATACTGAGCAAGGCCATTTCCCTGAGGGGATCTGGGTTCTGTTTTCTCGTCTACTTACAAGGACCTTAGTCTTTGTCATGTTGACTTTGAGACCCTTTCTCTCTAGTCCCTGCTTCCAGGTTTGGAATTTATTCTCTAGTTCTATCATAGATTCAGCTATGAGTGCGAGGTCATCAGCATACAAGAGTTCCCATGGGCATCCGGTCTTAAATTCCTCCGTTATTGCCTGCAGGACTATGATGAACAGGAGAGGGCTAAGAACAGAGCCCTGGTGAACCCCAACCTGTACGCTAAATTCCTCGCTATACTCATTGCTAATCCTAACTTTGCTGACTGCTCCCCTATACATGGCTTATACCGCTTTCACAAGCCATTCAT
>CAXHJY010000833.1:5000-10000 GCA_964016885.1 Eledone cirrhosa
AACCTGGGACGCCTCCATTGCCTTGCAATGGTCAAGTGATACTGGTGACTGTGACACTTAGTGCCTTCGTGGGCCCCTGATATTTTCAAGAAATATATTTTTTTAAAATGGTCAAGTGATACACATAACTGTGACACTTAGTGCCTTCGTGGGCCCCTGATATATTCAAGAGATATATTTAAAAAAAATATATATCTTATCTCAATTTACTTTATTTCATTTTATTTTATGTTATTTCATTTCATGTTATCTAATTTTATTTATTTACTTATTTAATTCCATTTATTTATTTATTTACTTATTTATTTATTTATTTACTTACTTATTTATTTATTTATTTATTTATTTAAATTTAATTTTAATTTTAATTTTAATTTTAATTTTATTTATTTATTTAATTTTTATTTATTTATTTATTTATTTATTTAATTACATTTAATTATATCTTATATTATATTAATTTAACTTAGTCTATTTTATTTTATTTTAGTTTACCTTATTTTATCTTATTTTATGATTAAATTATATTATGTTCTATTTTATATAATTTTAATTTTAATTTTATATTATTTTATCTCATTCCTTACCCTGTATCACTATTATCTGTATATTTTATATTTTATATGTAAGTTTGTTATGTATTTCTTTATATTTTCTTATATATATTATAAGTCTGTTTTTCACCTATTTTTTACCTACTCTTACCTAATCCTATCTATCTTATCTACTCTTGTCTGTTCTCTTATCCATGTGTATGCTTGTATGTAACTATATGTTGACAGCACCCCGCCAAACTGTGACTGATAGCACCCCTTATTTTTCATTGTTTATTTTATTATCTTATTTTTATTTTTATTTTTATTCTTATCTTTATTTTTACTTTTACTTCCGTAATATCCTTTATCGTCTATTATTATTTTTCATTCTTCAATGTCTTGGATTTGTTATTGCTTGTATGGTATGTAATTAACCTTTATGCTCTGATGAGTCCCACTTAGAGTGCGGATGAAACAATGTTAGCAAGTAAAGATATGCATATGCTATAGGCGTTCTTTGTTATTTATTATATCACGGCTCTGTCCTCAGACATTGAGCTAACCTTATACTGCCTGCTGGATAAGTGGAGTGTTATACACCCCTGATCCTCTCCCTATTATACTATATATATATATATTTATATATATATATATATATTTATCAATATATATATAAACTTTGATATACGCGGATTTGTGTCCTTGTATATTATCAGGCAGTATGCTAACAAAGACATACTTACCCATTTCCTTGAAGAATATTCCCCCCCCCCCCTAAAATCTCATATGAGAAATCACTGATAACTAGCATAAACTCATTCGTAAAACGTGTTCGGTGGCGTGCGTTCCATTTTGATAAGAAGTATGATAGCCCTGAAGAGAGGCGTAGTTTTAATAATTATGGATTTAAGACCTATAGGAGCCCCCCGCATAATAGCCTGTTGGATAACTTCGAAAGTGAGCTATTATCCCTTGTTAGGAATATTAGATATAAAAAATCTAGATGTACCAATAAATTTCAGAGTAAACTAAGTTCAATCGTTAGGGACTTTAGGGATAATAAATCCATTCTGGTCCCCTCTGACAAAACTAAAAACTTATATAGTATGGATTATAAAACCTATCGAGGCTTCATTTATAATGAACTACATAGGAACTACAAAAAAACAACGCAGAGTAATTTAGATAATATTAATCTTGAGGGGTATAACATAGTGGTAAAACTAGGTCTGGATAAACACACTCAGCCTTATTACCCCAACCAGCCTAGATTCACCCTCAAGGACCACAAGGAAGATTTTATTAGCAGACCCTCAGTTAGGCTTATCTGCCCCTCCAAGTCTGACCTGGGGATTATTAGTAAGGGAATCTTGGATAGCGTTATTCCCCTGGTTAGAGAAAAAACTTTCCTTGAGCTTTGGGGTAACACTAGTGAGGTCATTACGTGGTTCTCTACGGATTGTGGTCGCGACTCACTCAAATTCATCCAATTTGATATTGATGCTTATTATACATCTATATCTCCTATTATCCTCAATAAGGCCCTCATCCTAGCCATGCAGAGGGGGGCAATTACAAGGCCACAGATAGATATTGTTCTCGCTGCACGTAAAACCATTATCATGTTTGAGGATAATCTATGGACGAGAAAAAACACACCTGATAATTTTGACATTACTATGGGGTCGAGTGACTCTGCTCAAGTCACCGACTTAGTTGGGCTATACCTCCTCAATGAACTGCATAGTAACTTCCATTTCCTTAGGGGCGGTTTGTACCGGGATGACGCCCTACTCTCCATAGATACTAGTAAGTATAATATAGTGCGCATTAGGAAAAAGCTGCATAGTTTTTTTTAAACATTTAACCTATCCATTACTATGGATATAAATGATAGAACTGTGAACTTCCTGGATGTTACATTGGACTTGGATAACCATACGTACACACCGTACCATAAGCCTAATGAATTGCTGACTTACGTGAATACCAACTCTAACCACCCTAGGTCGGTCATCAGCGGTATACTGAAGGGCGTATCTAACAGAATAAGTTCACTCTCACATAGTGAGGAGGCGTTTGACTCGCAGGCTGATTACTATAATGATGCCTTAGCTAGATCCGGCTTTAGGGACAAATTGTATTACACCCAGGGAAATAATAGTCCTAATAGTAGCTCTACCAGTGTTGTTATAACACATAATATGTCCATTGGTAATGGAGGTGTCGCGAATGGGAGGGTTCTAAATGCCGGTGGAATGAAGCAGCAGGGCACCATTAGTCTAAGTAATAGCAATAGAGGTGTCGTGAATGGGAGGTTTCTAGATGCCGGTGGAATGAACCAGCAGGGCACCATTAGTCTAAGTAATAGCAATGGTAGGCCTCGCAGCTTCCCGCATAGACTAGGTGAGCATAGGAACCGTAGAAATAATAATGCTAATAATACTGATGGAAATAGAAAGAATAAAAAGAATAGAAGAAGATTGAATACATACTTCAACCCCCCTTTTAATTCTGAAGTGGCTATAAATATTCCTAGGGCCTTCTTCTCTGTGTTAGAAAGGAACTTCCCTCCTGGTAATAGGTACCACTCTATCCTCAATAAGAATGTTGTTAAACATTCGTATTCTACAACCCAAAATCTGGCCTCTCATCTGGCCATTACTAATAATAAGAAAATAAAGGAAGGCCTGGACAACCTAAGCCTAGGGGAAAACACGATAGTGGACAGAGTGGGCAGAAATACAAGTGGTGATCATTCTGAGAATAGCATCACCAGAGGTTGTAACTGTAGAAGGGCTTCAGGCTGCCCCCTGAATGGTTTCTGCCTTGTTAGAAACATAGTTTATGCATGTGATGTAGTAACTACGGCGTCCATTAAGACCTATATAGGATCAACCTCCACCCCCTTTAAGACCAGGTTTAACTCTCACCAATGCACTTTTAGACATAATAAACTGAGGAACTCCACCTCCTTGGCAGCGTACGTCCATAATTTAAAAAATGCACGAACACATTACACACTTACTTGGCGGCAGGTTGCTAAATCCCATCCATATACTCCTCATAATAGAGTATGTAACCTATGCCTTGCCGAATCCCACTCTATTATATTTGCTAAATGCCCTCTACTAAATAGAAAGTCTGAAATATTTTCCTCTTGCCCCCACCGAATATTAAGCTCTTTCTTCTACTTTAAACCTGTTAGCTAGCACTTCCTTATTCCTCCAGTTGGGCTGTCTTGTGTAACTGTCTCTAAATGTGTAACTGTCTCCTATTGTTGGTCGTCTATGTATATGAGTCGGTGAATGTATACGTATGCCTGTGGGAGGATATTGATCTGGATATTGGGGTGTGCAGGTGAGTGGGTGTGTATGTTAATAAGCACCCCTGTTTGGCACAGTGGATGTAACCCATCCACGCTCGCCTACCCACCATTGGTGCATTGGTGGGTCTATCCTGACGTATATCTTGTGGATCTGTATCTCTGTATGCGCATGAGTTGTGATGTAATGTATTTATGTAAAGCGTGTACTGTGATTTAGGCTGCACTAATAGAAATTTAGCCTGTAACTGTGGGCGGACCTGTGCCATCCCGCCGTAAGCAGTGGATACGTGGCGCATGTACGTGTTGCCCTCATATTCTGTGGTTTAAGATCTACAGGCTGACTTCTGGGAGCTCTTGCCCGGGGTTGTAGTCTTTCTAGCACGATCGGCCTTCCATATATTGACGGTCGTTGTTATGATCCCGAAAGTAACGTTTTTGCCCCGATAGCCCTCCGTAGTTACTAACGGTCTGTGTACACTTGAATCGGGCAATGGCACGTGCGGACATGATCATCTCCGTAGGATTTCAACTTTATTTTACTACATCTCATCGTATGTATTTATTTTGAATGTATTATCCGTGGTGGTGGGTCTGGCCTAATGTGGTATTTCGGTGTTTAATATCAGCTTTGACCCGGGTGTCCTACGCTGTGTGTGTGTGCGTGTGTGTCCGTGTATACATTTATATGTGTATGGGTGTAGGTGGTTGTATATGTCTGTATATAAAAATATATATATATATATATATGTATACCGTCTCTGCATATGCATGTGGTGTGTATATGTGCATATACGTGCTGAACATATTGATGTGTACAATCTTGTGATGTCCCAATGCGGTGATTTAATGGCTCTTGAAGCTATTTTTTATATATCTTTTGTATGCGCTCCAACTGTGTCTGCTTGCTTTGGCTAACCCGCCTGCACCTCGCTTGCTAATGCACGTGAATTCTTCTACCTTCCTTCGATGCACCTCTCTCTGACCATTGGACTCCTGCCCGGGTGTGAACGGTTTGTGATTACCCCACCGCTCAACTGTGTGAATGCACACCCGCGACTTTCGAGTGAACTTTTGAGACTGCCCAACCTGGGACGCCTCCATTGCCTTGCAATGGTCAAGTGATACTGGTGACTGTA
>CAXHJY010000833.1:25000-35000 GCA_964016885.1 Eledone cirrhosa
CAACAACGAAGTTAATGCTTGGTTTTCTTTTGTCAGTGTTAGATTTTACAATCACTTAACCGAAACGTCTTCACACGTTCTAAGTTATTATGGCGCACTGGTTTTTATCATAAAAGGAAACGAAAAGTTGAAATGTCTCTCACAATCTATAAATGAACGAAAGTTTGAATTATGCGTTTAAAAAATATTGGGTAATTATTATATTATTTTTTTATTTTTTTAAAATTGATATTGCTTTGCAGAATTTGAATTGTTTCAAATAAGGTATTTAGAATTTCAAAAAAATACACTTCGCACAAATACTAACTATAATAAATTATATTTGTCAACATAATTGGAGGTTACAATAAATATGTAATTTCTAAGTTGGTACACTAAAGTATTGCCACATCAGATCTGAAGGCAGTTTACCGCTGTGAATATATAATGTGGGAATCTAAATTCTACAAGACATATATATATATATATATATATATATATATATATATATATTAAAGATGTAAACAGAAATTTTATTCAAATTAAACTCACAAAGTTGGCTTAGAAACTATTGATAATTACATAGATATGAAAAAGAAAGATGAAAACAAAATTAAGTAATGAGATAAAAAAGAGAAGGTTTAAGGTTTAGTTGTATGGGAAAATAGAGGAAATGTCATAATTGAGAGCAAAAAAGCAGGAAAAAGCAAGGACTCTAGTACCACAGAAGAAAGTGATGGGCTCTGGGCTCAGGGTGGAGGGTGTTTGGGCTGCAGCCGGTGGACAAAGCTGCTAAGACAAATATCTACAAAATATATAATTAACTGATTCAACTTTAGGCACAAGGCCAGCAATTGGTACTTTAGTTTATCGACCCCGTAAGGATGAAATGTAAAGCTAACCTCGGCGGGATTTGAAGTCAGAACGTAAATGGTCATAACTCTATGCTGCAAAGAATGGTGTCTGACGCTCTACTGATACAAAATATACAAATAATTGTTTATTTTTGGCACAAGGCCAGCAATTATCCCAGTGTATTACTGGTACTTTATTTTATCGACCCCGTAAGGATGAAAGCAAAGTCAACCTCGGCGGGATTTGAACTCAGATAGTAAAGGGACGTAACTCTATGCTGCAAAGTATGGCATCCGCCCTCTACTGGTACATCCAATCCATATAGAAATAATCTATAACGTTTAGGGAAGGCCTCAAATCTATAGGAAGGCGGTCATTAGATAAAGTAGATTCGAATTATTGCTCGAACTTGTTTTCGGGACCCTGTAGTCGTAATGTTTATCAATCCCTATTGGCCTCCCTACATATTAGTTAATAAATATATATTGGTCGTCAACTATGAAATTTGTAGAAATCTTTAAAAAAAAAAAACAAATTTCTACAAATTTCATAACTGACGACCCCAAAAATATCAAACATAAGAAAATTGAATTAGAAAAAAAAAAATGAAAAACGTATTAATGAATATATAAAATACAAATACACAAACATAGTTGTTTAAAGTTGTATACATATGTTAATAAATATATAAATATCAGTAATGTGGAAATTTAGAAATAAATTGTACACATATATGTGAAGGTATTTCGTGTGTAATTTCTATATTATAGATATATTGAAAAGCTGATTAAAATATTGGCAGTGTCAAGAATAGACGTATACTGTATTATAGCCCACATCATACCAAATTACTCAATAGTTGTTTACTTTAGAATATATATATTGTAGCTGATCAATTGAGAAATCAATTTCAGTTGAAGCAAGCAAGCGTTGATGACGATGTTGATTAGTAGGACGATGATGATGATAATGGTGGTGGTGGTGTTTGTAACAATGATACTAACAATAACAATAATAATAATAATAATAATAATAATAATAATAATAGTAATAACAACAACAATGCTGAAGAAGAAAAAGAAAAAGAAAAAGAAAAAGAAAAAAGAAGAAGAAGAAGGAGAAGGAGAAGGAGAAGAAGAAGAAGACATCATTCTAATTAAATACGTTAATGGACAAACACATTCATTGCAATCAGCTTATTTAAATATTAGAGAAATCTGCAAATTCTAAATTTAGTTATATATATTATATTTGGAAGGTACTCACGCGAGCCAATCAAAGACAGAACGAATAGGTCAGCAGAAAGTATAACTTTAGATTTGAGTTTGAGAATTGTTGAGAGTGTTTAAACGAAGGACAGTTAAATATATTATAAAGATACCATTAAGAAATTAACATTCTTCTAAGTTCTTTCCAACTGAGAATATTATCAAGTCCCGTCATAACTATTCTATATTTCATTTCATAACCAAATATATTTAGCTATAAATACACAGGTTAATATATAATAGAATAAATGGAAAAAGAAAAGAATTTATCCTCATTTATATGTTTACTAAATTTGCTGAAAACCAGAGAAAATAATTACATATATAATTGAATAAAATATACAATTATGTAGTTATTATTCGGTTGCAATCAAATAATTACCTAGTTTCATCAATGGAAAGAAAGCAATACGTTGTCTTTTAATTGAACACGCACGTACTACATATGCGTAAACCCAAATATCACAACTCTGTTATCAGTTTCATTATTTAATTACTGTTATGGAAAAGGTCTGGGTATGTTGTGGATGTACAACTTGTCGGAGAGAATGTCTGGTGTATCAACATTCTGAAATAAATTAACATTTTGATTAGGGTGATGGAAAAGGTCAGTATGTCGTAGATGTACTAAATGTCGGAGAGAACGTCTGGTATTACATATTCCGAGATAAATATAGCATTAAAAAAAACAAATCTATGTTTTCTCAAGTCCCAAACAAAACGCGAATCCACACAGTATAAGGGAATACGAAAAAGGAGGAATTAAGACGAAATGAATGAATATATTTTAGACTTGAAAGGATTAAGTTAATAAAAATGAAAACATTGAGATGGAAGAGAGTTCCAAAGTCTGTCAGTTCAAGCAAAAGAGGCTACGACCTTAGAAAGACTTCATTCGTTTTAAAGACTTAAATTGATTTCTGTCCATTTATTTGACTGTACATGATATTAGATTATACCTGAAGATTCATAATGAATGAAAAGAAATCTTCGACAGATTTCCCTTAAAAAATAATTTAAGGTTTCATTATTAGGTATATATCTGTAAATTAAAGATGGAAAACTAGGAGAGGGCACTTGCCTTGGTGGTCAGGGTCATTGTGGCTTTTTACTGGGCTTTCTCCACAAATGTCCCTCCGAAGTCTCCCCCGTATTGGGGAATTTTTCATTGTTATTTTTTGTTACACCCTCTGTTTTTTGTTTTTTTTACACGCAGAAATGCCCATTTGTACCGTCCTGTATTGTTCTGCACTGTCCTTAATGTCTACTTTATGTAAACCCTTGTGGTTAATAAAGAAATCATTATTGAATGAATTGGCAGTATCGGTAGGGAGTCGGACGCCTTGCTTTCCAGCATAGTTACCTCCCTTTACGGTCTGAGTTCAAATCCCGTCGAGTTTAACTTTGCCTTTCATCCTTCCGGGGTCGATAAAATAAAGTACCAGTAATGCACTGGGTATTTGCTGGCCTTGTGCCAAAAGTAGAAACAATTATTGAAATATATGTGATTAATTATCAGTAACATGACATTTGTGAAGATAATGACGTAACACACAAAAAGCATATTAACTATACTTGTAGTTCTAAACAGATTATGGATCACAATAATTTTTCTAACAAATAATCGCTTGGTGTTAATGTCATTTATGCATCGCTTCCATTGTTTATACATCAGTTCAAATCTATTCTTCACGTGAAACAACGTACACCGCAATGGATGAAAATTCCAGTTATGCATCGTTTCTTTTTGTTTTAACATCTGGGTCAAAGCTCCTATCTATATGACCCACAGTTGATGTTAATGCCTGTTATGCATAGCTTTCATCTGGTCAAAGCACTTTTCCAGGTGAACCAGTTAATATCACTTGCTGATAATGCCAGTTATTCATAGCTTTCATTGTCTTTACATCTGGTCAAAACTATTTTCCACTTGAACCACAGTTGACATATTTTGCTGTTAATGTCATCTATCCATCGCTTTCATTATTTTTACATCTGGTGAAAGCTCTTATACACATGAGCCACACAGTCCATCTCACTTCAATTAGTTGCTCTCGTGGACTGTTTATAAATGATCTTTGATAATTATTATGTCCGGTACATTACTTCCCTAGGAGGCGATAATTAATTTAATCTCTATACGATAATATACGATGATATATATATATATAGTAATAATAATAAATTTGAAGACTAAAATCCAAAGTAGGCTCGATAAGGATAAATATATATCAAATATATAAGAACCGTAGAGCAAATATTTATTAAAATAACAGATTAAAGTTTAAGCAAAGAATCGCTGCTTTCACCCTTAACGGGATCTTCTGAAACTAACAAAGTCAATCTGTGAACGCAGAAGTGAATATATCAAAAATCGTTGCAACCGGAGGAAGACAGGAAGACGATACTTTGGTTCGTGGAAACGTTCCCTGGCAAATAACGGGAAAAAATGAATATAATACTTCATTATTTGGAGCGGTGAAAAACAATTACACGCAAAGACAGAACCACGTTTATGGTATAAAAGAAGTCGTAGACTAATATTATCGTAGGTGGTTCATAGAGACGTTGGAACAAGGAACCAAATAAATATATATATATTTTTTTAAATAAGACTCCAGTTGCATTTTCGTTTTCATCTTTTTTTCTTTATACTTTCACTCGTGTAGGACACCTCGGTAATTTTTCATTTTGTAAAAGAAACCTCACTTTCTAATATATATATATATATATATATATATATATATATATATATATATATATATATATTAAAATAGTTATATTTGGGGCTGGTCATGTTGCCAATATTGCCAATAGAAAAGGAAACACAAGCATCATATTTATATTATATATATATATATATATATATATATATATATATATATATATATATACGGGATAACAGGTTATCGTTATGCCAGTCCACTTAGATGTAGTCCAGTTGGAGTACTCCGTGTAGTGGATAGTATTAACGTGTGGCTTAGTTTGACTCAACAAGACGTTTCCATAGTGATGCTGCTAGTTCGCGGTGATTTTTATGTAGTTTATACTTGGAGTAATAATAGTTCAAGAAAGAAGAGTGACATGGTTGGCTATACAATAAGGGCTTTATTCACATTGCTGACAATTGTTTCTTTGATCTGGCAGGTCTAGAGTTCGCTATACGCCTGATTATGCGCCAATCGATGTGCTCCGAAGAAAAATACTGGTTATAAACAAAGTATTGGAGATCGATTGGCGCATTATCAGGCGTATAGCGAACTCTAAACCTGCCAGATCAAAGAAACAATTGTCAGCAATGTGAATAAAGCCATTATTGTGTAGCGAACCATGTCAATCTTCTTTCTTGAATTATATATATATATATATATATATGTATATGTATATGTGTATGTGAGTGTGTATGTGAGTGTGTGTGTGTGTGTGTTTGTCTGTGTGTGTGTGTGTGTTTTGTATGTAAGTGTTCATAATAAATTCATTTTTCCGTTGTTGTTTTTATATAATAGTTGTAAAGCTATACCTCAATTATTTTTCATTTCAGATGCCATTTCATATAACTTTCATACATTGAAGATATTGTTTTGTTATTTATTGTTTGTCTTCTGTTGGTTGTGATGAATAACATAGACTGTAATCTTAGAAGAGATACTAGTAACATTTCCGATGGTAATAATGGAAGTAATTGCTCTCAGTCGAATTTAGACTATCGATGGAGACGTCATCTCAGGTAAATCATTTTCTTACGTTACACCTCTCATCAGAGTTATATTGATATTTCTTTACTGAGATTGTCGTATACTTCCTATTGATTTCGGTTTGACAAGGACGAAGGAGAGAGTGAGGAAAAAGATTGTTGGTGTAGTTGAAATGAAATGTATTGAATGATTTTTTAAAAGGGGGTACCAATAATCTGTCAATATATGACACTTCCCAACAGATAATTTCATTGGATATACAGTTTATGTTGCAAATCAATTACATTAATATTGTTATATTTGAGGAGGTTCGTGGTGTCCTGACAGTGGGAGTTTGATTCCTTTGTGTATATGTATTTGGTTCCTGGTGTATATGTAGATATTTATTTACCGCACCTTTATTACCAAGAAAGGTAATTGTTTCTACTTTAGGCACAAGGCCAGCAATTACCCAGTGCATTACTGGTACTTTATTTTATCGACCCGTAAGGATGAAAGGCAAAGTCAACCTCGGCGGGATTTGAACTCAGTTCCTAAAGGGACGTAATACGCTGGAAAGCATGGCGTCCGACCCTCTACCGCCAATGCACCGCCCATTACCAAGAAAGGTAATGAAAGAAGTTATGTAAATGAACATGGAATGGTTAATTTATTGCAAGAGACACAAATAGTTAATAAATATTTACTTTTGCTTAGTTTATCAACCATAACCGTTAAGTATAATTATTTATCGTTATTTATCTATACTATTCAAGTACTTATATAAAGTAGCTAAAATATAAAGTTTTGTTCATGCAGGAAAATAATACGTTAATGTAACAATTATAAAATACAAAACCGCTATCTCTCTTCTAAGTTTAAAACCAATTCAACGTTTCTGATATATTCCATACTTTACAAACAAACAGCTATTCAAACGAAACGCAAGTACATGATGACCGTCAAGCGACTTCATTTACAGTTTAAATAGATTGCATTTACGCTGAACTAAGGAGAAAAGTATGAATGTTACAATATTAATTTCTGCCAAGTTAAAGACATAAAATATAAGATGACTGTAATTACTAATGTCTCGTTTTTAATTATTCCATTTCATGTTCTTCCCTGGGACCAACAGGGATGTGATAAAACAATTGTATATTTATAATTTACCTGAAATTTAAATGGATAAGGCATCTTTTTTTCATCCTACGTGTTAAAGGAAAGATTCAATACGTACCCATTTCGCTTGTACAAAGTAAGTTATTCAACGTTCTGTGTTGATGTCACAAAGAAGAGTAGAAAATCCTTTGAAAATAAAAGAAAACGAATAGTTAGTATAAGCCTGGAAACTATTGAATGTTGTTTGGTTATATAATAGAGAATATATTTACATAAATTATTTTGTATGTTTATTTGTGTAGCCATATGCTATCTTACTAACAATGTATATTGATATTGATAGAGAATTGCATGTGACCAACATATTACAAGCTGATAGTAGTGACATTTTCTCACGATCATCGACAAAGACTGGAAAGGTTATTGACATTTTGTCATCGACACTACCGCCGAACGGTGTTCAAAATAATTGACTGATTTCACCGACTAGAAATGTATAAAATAATTGTTTCTACTTTTGATACAAGGCCAGCAATTATCCAGTGCATTACTGGTACTTTATTCTATCGACCCCGTAAGGATGAAAGGCAAAGTTAACCTCGACGGGATTTGAACTCGGACCATAAAGGGCCGTAACTCTATGCGGCAAAGCATGGCGTCCGACCCTCTACCGGTACTGCCAATCCACCGCCCTGTATAAAATGTATAAACTAATGATACAACATATATAGGGCAAGCAGAGTTTATGACTTTATTGAGATAGCATTTAATTCTGGTTTAAAAACATTATATGAACGGAAAAAATGAAACGAAATTTCATTTCTCACTCTTAGTACGGCTGTTACTTAAATATAAGTATGTATACGTACATACATATATGTGTACAGATGTACAGTAGTATGTATATATATATACATACATGCACACATATATATATATGTACGTATGGATTCACCGAACATTTATTATAATGCTCGGTGTGTTTGTAAACAAACATCCCGAATTAAGCCGTACAGTGTCTAGCAACCATCGTTGCTCATTTGTTCAACACTGACAAAGGAACGCTGTACTAGTTTCAAGCTTATTAGCTATCGTCAGCAACGTATACCTTCCTGCCAGATGATTGAACGTTTGAAAGTATATACTTTATGTATATATATATACATACTACTGTACGCCTGTATACATATATGTATGTACGTATACATACTTATATATACATACTAACATTATATGACTTATAGTTAAATACCACACTAGGCATTTTAAACAGATATGTCCAGTAACTAATACAGACATTCTGATGAATATTCCAAGCTACTAGAGCAGAGATTCTCAAAGTCCAGGGGGCTCTGGGGTTGAGGGGACGGTGGCGGAGCAGTAGAGATGATATGATAGTATATTAAATATCAAATGATACATATTATATATAGTAAAATAAAAAAAATAAAAAAAATATATAAAATTTATTTATACATAGTATATATTATATTATATTTTATGTATAAAGTAAGGATTTTATTTATTATATATTATTTACAATTTACCAGGGCGGTGAATTGGCAGTATCGGTAGAGCGTCAGACACCATGCTTTACAGCATAGAGTTATGGCCCTTTACGTTCGACGTTCCAATCCCGCCGAGGTTAACTTTGCTTTTCATCCTTACGGGGTCGATAAAATAAAGTACCAGTAATGCTGTGGGATAATTGCTGGCCTTGTGCCAAAAGTAGAAACAATTATTTACAATGTGCGTGTTGGCTGGCCTCTCTGGAAGTAGGGTTGGTGGGTGCTGAGATTATGCGGGACCGTGAGGGGAGTGGCGTGGCCCGAAAAGTTTGAGAACTTCTGCTGTACTAGAGTAACAGAGATCTGTACATGTAAATCTGTATCCGTATCCATAGAAATGCTTACAATTGTTTTGAATTCACAAATATTGAAATCCTCAACATTGCAATCAAATTAAAGAAAGGCGTACACTTCTTAAATCTACCGATTCCTCTACAAATGTTCCTTATCAGTTGATGTCGAAATCTTTCTAGGGATTATTACAATTCACCTACTGAGAAATATCAAACTCTATGTCAAATTAATTAAATAGATGCAACGATAAATTCGATGCTCTCAGTTATTTGATAATGTATCTAATTTCGCAACTCGGCTTTAATAACATATTGTATTACTACAATAAGTGTATAACAGAAAATCTTAATATTAGAAACAGGTGGAAGTAAATAGCGAATTTATAATTTATACGTATAAAATATTAGATTACTGCAGAGGGTTTAGTAATCTCTTGAGTAAGCAACATTTGTTAATGAGCTCTAGATATTTCTAGTAATATAACATGGATAGAAGCCATAATTTAGCAACAAAATTTAGTAGGTAATGGATCAAATAAAGTAATTACAACTTGTCTAATATATCCTCTGCATATTAATGTTCTCAAATATAGAGTTAATGAAGATAAAATATATTACATGAAAACATTGCCGATATACATATTATATTTAATATAAAGAATGGTATACTTATACCCGGAGATGCTATAATATAGCTTATCAAATAGTGAATGAATGTAATAAAGGATCTCGAAGCAAATATTATATGGTACCCTAATGTTTAGGGGGCCCAGGTACGATTCCCGGCATGGGAACTAATATTTTTCTGCCTGGAGCTGCAACCAGTAGTTAGTATCAGCAATGGAAAGACCAATGGAGATGTTGCTTACTTGGTCCGATTTGACGAGCTATACCCCAGGTGAGGTCAGGTATCTTGTAGATCGACAGATAAAAGGATTTAGAAGCGTTCCTAGCACAAAACAAAACGGTGCTTTCAGTATTAAGTAAATTCAGATTTGAAGGCTTTTATATGTATCTAAGGAACACTGAAAAAAATTGTTTGTCATGACCATGAATGTAGAAACGGGAAAACGAGGGTGCGGAATTTTCATTTTCATTCTTGCTACTGGACCCTTAACACCCCACATTTAATAATATTTATTCTAAATTGTACAATTGTGTGACGTATATAAAAGAAAGAGAAAAGAAATAATACCACAGACGCCAAGGAATATCCATTCATTATTCACGTAAATACAATT